>JAMXBD010004376.1:0-66441 GCA_024138025.1 Combretum micranthum
AACGGTCAACTCTGATCGGACGGTCCCCAGATTTAATCAAGCAGATCAGACGGCCCAGATTCAATCAAGCAGATCAGCGGCTCAGATTTGATCAAGCAGATCAGACGGCCCAGATTTGATCAAGCAATCAGACGGCCCAGATTCATCAAGCGATCAGACGGCCCAGATTTCATCAAGCGATCAGACGGCCCAGATCGAGTCAACAAGATCAGACGATCCAGATCGGTCAGCGAGATCGACGCTCCAGATCTCGTCCGCTTCATCCGACGGTCCAGGTTAATCCGCATTATTTTATTAATAGTTTATTATATAATTAATTTCAGAAAATAATAAAAAATAATAAAAAAGTAAAAAATTTATAAAAATTCATAAAAAATTCAGAAAAATCAGAAAAATCCAGAAAAATCAAAATATATTTTTTATATAAATTTATTTTTTTTATATTTTTATTTTTAATATTTTTAATGTGTATTTATACACAAATTGCTTAGAAATGCATATTTAATGCATGAAAAATATTTTTAATATATTTTAAATTATTCTGGATATGTTGTGAAATTATGTGATGATTTTTTTAAAAAAAAAATAAAAAAAATAATAAAAATAATAAAAATGACAAAATTGGATTTTCCAAAAACAAAATTTTTTAAAAAAAATAAAATAATAAAAAATGATTTTCGGACTTAGAAAAATTATATTTTCATAAAATAAAAAAAAATCAATTGATTAGATCATAGGAGCATCAAAAAAATGATTTTTTATAAAAATTGAAAATTTAATGAACTTAAATTGAGAATAGTTCAAAAAATTAAAATTGATCAACAAATTAAATTTTTTTTTAAAAGAACTACGTTTTGTCTGATCTCGATTAGCGAGTACGTAGGCACCTGCGGGGCGACATAAAAAATAAAAAAAGTTTTTTTTTTTTTGTAAATATAAGTTTTTTTTTTAAAAAAAGAAAATGTTTGTTGTTATTCATGTTCTAAAAAAAATAATAAAAGTAAAAATGAAAAAAACATGTAAAAAAATAAAATGAATGATTTGACTTGTAAATATTTGTTGTAAATATTATTAGAGTTTTTTTTTTGAGCATATAAAGGATAGATTATAAATTTAAAATTCCAAAAGTGGTAACCATTTGGTTTTAATAGGTTAGCCCCCGAATCCATGATATCTGGTTTTAAAAGTTGATTTTTTAAATCAAATTTTCGCAGACTAGTAGCTAAGTTAGGATCAACCGACCCATTGATCCTAGCTTTTATTTTTTTCCCGATTTATATCGGGTGGCGACTCTAAAATTTTTTTTAAAATTTCTTTTAACCCCTAGTCGAGGATTCATGTTAAATGGGTTCGGGTTTAATGTGAATCGGGTTAGGAGAAATGAACCAGATAAGATGAGTGGAAAAAATCCAGGCTCGACAGCTTGGCGACTCCACTGGGGACTTAATTTTTTTTAAAAAAAAAGAGGGCTAGCCACTTAGGAATTTAAATTTTAAATTTATCCTTGCTCAATTTTTTGAAATATATTATTTGTATATTATCTTGAATATTGTTTTGTAAATATATACTAACCTTGCAAATATGAAAAAAAAAAAAAAAGATTTGTTTTATGTTTGCATTTGCATTTGCATTAGCATAAATGTGTGCTAGATACGGTCGTACCAGGGCCGTCTTAAGAGCCTAAGCGAGGAGGACGAAGTAAGGTCCGGGGGCTGTGGCTTTCCACCCTCTAGATCAAGAAATGTCCTCCCACTCCGGTTTAGTATCACTAAATCGGGGAACCTATAGAACCCTACCAAATCATGCATTCATTAGCATGGGATTTGACCAACTTTTTCTAAAAATGAAGTTGAAAATAAATGTACATATGTAAATACTAAAAAAAAATAATAAAAACTGTCAAAAAATTAAAAAATTTTGTAAATATTAGCTTATACCTTTTAAAAATTTTCAGAAAATGATGTCTTCAACCGACAGTAGCGATAGCTTATGGGCTCGCCTTATTAGAGAAAATCGAGTGGAACCTTTCAAGGATCCAATGCTCCTACTGGACCGATGGTTTGTCAGTTTTACTCCAGTCCAAAGGTCATTCATTGAAGATAGGTTAGGCCCAATCCTCAGCCTACCAAAGATCCATGTTCCATTCACCATGTTCCGGGCCCTCACTATGGGAACCTGAAGAAGCTGTCTTCCGTTTGGTCAGCATGTACTTAGCCCAACCATTGAGGAATATACTAGGCTACTCCAAGCACCTCCTACCTCTGAAGGAATCTATATTCCAAATTCAAGCATAGCCCGGTCCGTGTTATATCAGTTTTTGGGGATCAAGAGGGGACCAATTATTGAAGCCATCAAATTGTAATGAATATTGCATCCGCTAAACACACTGATGGACTGGTTTGGAACTCCTGAATATTTAAAAGCAACCGATCCACTTTCAGTATACCACTTGAAGTTTGGGAAGAAAACCGGGTTAATGCCTTCATAGTAGCTGCTTTTGCAACTATTCTCTTCCCTAATGGCAATTTGTTCATCCACTTCCGGTCATAGAGCTGGTTTCTCAATATTTAGCTGGCAAATCCTATGTTCCTGCTCTTCTAGCCGAACAAGTCCGTAGTCTGAATCACATCAAGTCTAAAGGACAAGGCAAGTTCAAAGCAAGCATGCACTTACTAATGGTTTGGTTTGCTAGCCACATTAAGCACTACGGAAAAGACTTGGCTAATGGATCCCTCATCAGCCTGAAATATGATCTCATCCAATCCTTTGCTGAAAGGGTCCACATGGAAGATGATCATCCTTTATGGGATATAATTGCCATTCTTGAAGACATGCCACCTGAAGACATGATGTGGCAAGCTCGCTGGTTCAAAATCCCTGCAGCCATCCTAAGTTGCAAGGAATACATGGCAGTACCCCTAATTGGACTCACCGGCTGTACTGGTTATTACCCCTCAAGTGTTATCAGACAGTATGGTATGTGCAAGATATTACTGTCAAGCCTAATTTGGAGCAAGTCACTCTGATTATTTGGATCCAACCAAGATACTACCAGCTAAAGAATCCAAGCTAAATCAAATCCGAGCTATATGGGAAAATAGAGAGGTGAAGCCGGTTTTTGAAGTCGAGCCAGAAAATAAGGAAACAAGAAGTATAGAGCAACCAGGTGGTATGTGGCTAGCCAAATGAAGAAGAATAAGGATATTCGATATGAAGCTCCCGATGTCCTTCAACCAGCACCATCGGAACCTGACCCTGAAACAATTGCTTACATGGAAGCTGTTTCGGCTCGCCTGGAAGTATGTCACCGAGATTTCCAAGAAAGAGAGAGGGAAATGGTGGATCGCCTGCAAAGTGCTGGAAGCAGAATTTCATTTTAGAGGCTGAGTTGAAGGCAGCTCAAAAGAAAATTCTAGCCCTGGAAGACAAGATTGTTTGCCCCTAAGACAAGAAGACTGGTTTAGTTGATTTAGGTTTAGTCCTTAGGAATCAAGGTTCTTTGAAACCATTAGAAAGTAGTTTTAATTCAGTTTCTAAACCATTAGAAGTTTTTGTTATGTTAAACATTATCTTTTAATACAAATTTTTTTAAAAAAAAATCATTGGTCAATATCCCCATTTGCATCTGTGTGATAGCATATCTGCATTCTTGCATATGTATATTCATTTATATATTAATAAATGATAAATGTCCAGGTCTAGCAAATTCGAGTTTAGTCAAAACTTGAAAGATAGCGTCCAAGCCGGTTAGGAGCCCTATTGTTACCAGATCCCGAGCTAAGATGTCTAACACCGGGAGTAACCCCACAGACCAGACCAATGAACAAAGACTCAACACCGTGGAACAAACCCTCCTTGGAATTGCTGAACAGATGCAGGCTTTAACACAGAGTCTTGCCCAACTCAAGACCCCACAACTCTGAAGAATCCTCAAGGGCACAGAAAGGAAAAGAAATTGAGGAGCTTATTCAGCAAGAGGAGTCAAATGAGTTTAATGCGGCTGAGTTGAAGAAAGAACTGGAAGCTCAGGCTAAAGAAATGGAAGAAAACTGCTTGAGAAAATGAAGACGTTCGATGGTTTTGATCAAACCGCGATCCTGAATTTGCCTCAATATGAGGAAGGTGCCTTCCCTGAGAAATTTAAGGCACCGGAATTTGAAAAATATGACGGGACAGGTTGCCCTAATATGCATACCAGATTGTATGTGCGACGAATGGGGCAATATGCAAGTTTGACAAGCTGATGGTGCAAACCTTCCAGGACAGTCTTACTGGTGCTGCTTTGGCCTGGTACGCCCAATTAGACCATCAAGAAATTGATACTTGGGACAAGTTGGCTAGGGCGTTTTTAATCAGTATAAGTTTAACATTGAGATGGCGCCCTCGGTATGGGATTTAAGCAATCTGAAGAAGAAGAAAGAAGAGACTTTCAAGGAGTATGCTCAGCGCTGGAGAGCATTGGCTGCAAGGATCACCACCCCGATGCCTGAAAGGACCTTACTTTCACTTTTATCAACACGCTAGAGGAACCTTTCTTTTCCCATCTGATTGGGCATGCATCAGCAAGTTTCTCAGAAGTGGTGATAGCTGGGTGCAGGATTGAGAATGCAATTTCAGCAGGAAAATTGCAACAAGAAAAGAAATATAGAGGAACCTTTCTTTTCCCATCTGATTGGGCATGCATCAGCATTTCTCAGAAGTGGTGATAGCTGGTGCATTGAGAATGCAATTTCACAGGAAATTGCAACAAGAAAAGAAATACTGCACCGAGAAATTACAAAGGGAAGGATTCAACCGTCAGCATGGTCAATACTTCAGATGCAACTGGCCCTAAGTCTTTCGTGTTCAACAAATCAGAATCAAAATCAGAATAAGGATCAGACTCAACAAAGTGCAGTCCCAAATCAACAATCAAGGTTCAGCAGGCGGAACTTCACTCGAATTCCGGTTCCCCTTAGCCAAGTATTAGCTAAATTAAGGGCCGATAATCTGATCAATCTTGAAGTTCCTAGGGAAGACTTAAAGCCTAGATATTACAATCCTGAGCTGAAGTGTGAATATCACATGGGGCAAATCGGGCATTCAACAGACAGATGCTGGAGGCTTAGGCATAAAATCCAAGATCTTATTGATGCAAAAGTCATCCAGTTGGATTTTGTTGAGACTCCAAACGTCTCTACTAACCCACTGCCAAACCATGGACCAGTCATCAATATGATCACCGCTGAAGTGCCGGATCAAGAAATCAATCTGGATGAGTTGCCAATCACCATAGAACAAGTAGCATGGAACCTTCGCCAGAAGGGTCATTTGCTCAATATGAATTAAGAGACCGCACCAAAACCAGGCCTGCTATTTACAAGCTACTACAAGAGGAACTATTAAAAAAGAAGAGATTCTGGAAATGTTGATCCCGAAACCAAGGAGATCGAGCACACAGGCTGAGTTATGGGAAAGGTATCAGGCTGGAGATCCAACCATTGGAACCCTGGGAAATGATGGAAAATACCAGTATTTAATAGATTACTGGTTTGAGCCCCGTGTCTATGCTGATGCTCCTCCAACTGGATGGGGTCCGAATTTGAGAGGAAGATAAGAAAGCAAAAGAAGACGAGTTTGTGGATGATCGAAGGTGGACCTAGATCCATCAAAATCGAAATAGGCAAAGGTAGTGAAGATGGATCAACTTCATCAAAGCCTAGAACTATACCTTTCACATACCCCTTGCTGTGAGAGTATAAAGCCGCTCCATTTGATTATAAGGCGGTAAATCATGCTTCAATGGCCATGGTTGGTGGCCTTACTCGCTCAGGAAGAGTTTATGAGTCAACTGGGAAGAATGCAACTGTGAATATGCCACAGCAGCAAAAAAGAAGGAAAGAAAGATGAAGAGAAGTCAGCGTTGGCAAAACTGATGAAAGCAAGTGAATATAAGGTTCGAGCAGTTGGCCAAAATACCTGCCCAAATATCGCTCATGAGTCTGCTGATTAGCTCTAATGTACACCGTGAGGCTCTTTTCAAAGCCTTAGAAGAAGTGAAAGTTCCAGAAGGTGTATCAGAAGAAGCCTTGGGGCATATCATCAACTCAATCTTTGCAAATGAGCAAATCATTTTCTCATCTGAAGAACTGGAGAGGAAGGGATCAACATAACAAGGCCCTCTTCATCGTAGTCAAAAGCTGTGGAAAGATCGTCTCTCGAGTATTAGTTGACAATGGATCCTCTTTGAATGTGTGCCCCTTAGCCACTTTGAGCTTATTGGAAATTGAACCGTCAGACATCAAACCAAGCTCTATTGTGGTTCGTGCTTTTGATGGATCAAAGAGAGATATAATAGGTGAAGTGGAGTTAGAAGTCATCATCGGGCCTCAAACTTTCATTATTCCTTTCCAAGTGATTGATATCCCCAGAACATTCAATCTGCTGTTGGGAAGACCATGGATCCATGCTGCCAAAGCAATACCATCAAGCTTGCACCAGAAAGTTAAGTTCATAGCCAATGGTCAACTCATCACTGTTATGGGAGAACAGGATTATGCCATTTACAAGGAGACAGCTGTCCCTTACATTGGAAAAGAAGGAGAAGAAGACTTCGGGCTTCAAATGTTTGACGAAGTCTGTATGATGGATGATGAGAAAGAAACTCAGGTGGGAACCTTTGGATTGGGTTATTCCCCCACTTGTGCTGAAGTGGCAAATGAAAAACCAAATGAGAAGAAGGAAGCTCGACAAGGAAGTATGATCCAATCATCAAAATTCCTCACATCAGCCATTCCTTTCCAAAGCCACATCATATCCAGCAGCCAGATGATATCAAAGAAGATGCTTCATCCAAAGAAATGATCTTGAGAAATTGGTTCTCTGTGCCTTGCGCTAGTATTAAGTCTTTTAAGTAAGAATTTATCTAAGACTAGATTTGTGTTTCGTGTTTTTCAGTATTATGTGATGCTCAAATAAGTGTACTTAAACACCGTCCCAGTTTAATAAAATTTATTTCCGTTTTTCACATATTCTCATACATTCCTCATTCATATTCAACCAGATTCGACAATTGTGATGAAGTTCAGGGATATCTCGCGCGTATAATTAATGAAAATATCAATATCACTCTAACTCTACTGGGTTAGATGTTGAAGATGATATTGATTATCAATTTAGAACACAAGAAATTTGGCAAAATTTTGAACAAGGAAGATTGAAATTCCCGAAACCATTGAAGTGATTAATTTGGGAACAAGTGAAAACCCTAGGAATCTGAGGATAGGGGGAAAATTGCCTGAGAGCACGGCACAAGATTTAACCAAGTTATTAGCCGAATACTTGGATGTTTTTGCATGGTCGTATAGCGATATGCCTGGTTTAGACCCATCCATTGTGGTTCACAAATTGCCAACAAAGGAGGATTTTAAACCTATAAAGCAAAAATTAAGGCGATTTAGGCCGGATTTACTCCTCCAAATCAAGGATGAAGTAAAAAAGTTGCTTGAAGTAGGATTCATGAGGTTTCTGATTATTCGGATTGGGTATCAAATATAGTGCCAGTACTTAAGAAAAACGGGAAAGTAAGAATCTGTGTGGATTTCAGAGATCTAAACAAAGCAACCCCGAAAGATAATTTCCCGTTGCCTCACATCGATGTTTTAGTGGACAATACCGCTGGAAATCATCTATTTTCATTCATGGATGGATTTTCAGGGTATAATCAGATATTAATGGCCGAAGAAGATAAGGTCAAAACCACATTGTTACAGCCTGGGGAACTTTTTGTTACAAGGTCATGCCTTTCGGTCTCAAGAATGCCGGGGCAACTTATCAACGAGCAATGCTTGCTATACTTCATGATATGATGCACAAAGAGGTGGAAGTATATGTAGATGATATGATCGCCAAGACAAAGGAAGGAGATGATCATGTAGTGGTGTTAAGGAAGCTTTTTGAAAGATTAAGGAAGTTCCAGTTGAAATTGAATCCAGAAAAATGCACTTTCGGAGTGACATCTGGAAAATTATTAGGATTCATGGTTAGCCAAAAGGGGATAGAAATCGATCCTGATAAAGTCAAGGCGATTCAGGATTTGCCTCCACCAAAAACATTAAAGGAAATCAGAGGCCTCTTGGGAAGGTTGAATTACATTGCTCGATTCATATCACAGCTGACTGATAAGTGCCAACCGCTGTTTAAACTGCTAAAGAAGAATGCCCTAATTGAATGGAATGACGAATGTGAAAAAGCCTTTAATCGGATAAAGCAGTATCTGACGAATCCACCAGTACTGGTTACTCCAAAACCGGGAAACCATTGTTCTTGTACTTGACAATTCTTCCTGAATCTATGGGTTGTGTGCTCGGGCAAAAAGATGAGGAAGGAAAAGAAAGAGCTGTTTACTACTTAAGCAAGAAATTCTCAAATGGAGAACAAAAGTATTCAGAGATAGAAAAGACCTGCTGTGCATTAGTATGGGTTATGCACAGGCTTAGGCAGTATACGCTCTTCTACTCGATCGAGTTGATTACGAAGCATGATCCATTGCGATACTTGGCACGCAAACCGGCTTTAGTAGGTCGAATCTCGAAATGGCAGATGCTACTTTCTGAATTTGATATCATTTATGTGAATCAAAGTTCAGTCAAAGGACAAGTTTTAGCTGATCAACTCGCAGAAAGCCCGGTTGATGACGAAGAATTAAAGGAACAAGATCAGTTTCCAGATGAAGGCATCAGAATAACAGAAACAGAAGCCGAAAACAACAATTGGAAGTTGTATTTCGATGGAGCAGCCAACGTATACGGTGTGGAATAGGGGCAGTCCTTATCTCACCAAAAGAAGAACAGTTCCCGGCATCAGCCAGATTAATGTTTCCTTACACAAATAATGTAGCGGAATACGAGGCATGCATCATGGGATTAGAAATGGCAATTCAAATGAATATGAGGAGCTCGAAGTGTTTGGAGATTCATCACTTATCATTTTCCAAACTCGAGGCGAGTTCAAAACTAAGGATCCCAAGTTGATTCCTTATCATAATCACTTGGCTGAGTTAACAGGAAGGTTCAAAGAAATTTCCTTCACTTATGTGCCGAGAACTCAGAAAATTTGCTGATGCATTGGCTACTCTGGCCTCTTTGATCCAATTCACTGAAGGAGTAAGAATACAACCTTTGCAAGTCCGAATAAGAAGTGAACCCGCATTCTGTGCTGTGATTGATCAAATGAACCATGGTTTCAAGATATCAAAATTTCTTGCAAACAGGTAGTTATCCTGAGTGTGCTACAAAAAGGATCAGAAATCATTGAGACGTCTGGCAAGTCATTTCTTGTTAAGTGGAGATACCTTATACAGAAGGTCATTTGATACAACCCTTGAGATGTGTAGATGAAAATGAAGCTCAAAAATTAATGGAAGAAGTTCATGAGGGAGTATGTGGACCTCATATGAACGGATATATGCTAGCTAAAAAGATTATGAGGCTAGGATATTTCTGGTTAACCATGGAATCAGACTGTATCAAACATGTGAGATCTTGTCATCTATGTCAAATTTACGCAAACAAGATAAATGCTCCTCCGAAGGAATTACAGTCAATGTCAACACCATGGCCGTTCTCAATGTGGGGAATAGACGTAATCGGGCCAATATCGCCAAAAGCTTCAAATGGTCATCGATTCATACTAGTTGCAATCGATTACTTCACCAAGTGGGTTGAAGCTGCTTCATACGCCAGTGTGACAAAAGCCGTGTGGTCGATTCATCAAAAGAGATATCATTGCTCGATATGGAACTCCAGAAAGTATCATTACTGATAATGGTACAAATTTGAACAACATGCAATGACTGATTTATGTCAGCAATTCAAGATTAAACACCGGAATTCCACTCCATATCGCCCACAGATGAATGGAGCAGTAGAAGCCGCCAACAAAAACATCAAGAGAATCATTGAGAAGATGACAATTGCATACAAGGATTGGCATGAAATGCTCCCATTAGCATTAATGGCATATCGAACCTCTGTAAGAGTGTCAACTGGGGCAACGCCCTATTCCCTGGTATATGGAACTGAAGCTGTTTTACCAGTAGAAGTTGAGATTCCTTCGCTCCGAGTATTGGCTGAAACAGAGCTCGAAGAAGCTGAATGGGTTAGACAAAGGTTGAACAGTTAAATCTTTTAGATGAAAAAAGATTAACCGCCATGTGTCATGGCAATTATATCAACAAAGGATGGCTAGAGCATTTAACAAGAAGGTTAAGCCAAGAAATTTCCAAGAAGGTGATTTGGTTTTGAGAAAAATGCTGCCAAATGTGCAAGATTCCAGAGGAAAGTTCACACCAAATTATGAAGGACCATATATAGTGAAGAAGGTCTTATCGGGAGGAGCATTAATCCTTTCCCAAATGGATGGACCCAATTTAAAGGATCCTGTGAACTCAGATGCTGTAAAGTTGTATTATCCTTGATCAATAAAACTTGTCATTTCAAGTGATCAATTGATTTTATTTTAATTAATTATAAGCAAAGTTGATATTCCTGAAATTCTCTGAAGTCGAATCAAAGCCTGAAATTCTTTGAAGTTGAATCAAAGCCTAACCCACAAAATTATTCTGAACAAATTTCCAATCAAACACCATTTGAATCATCAGAAAAAGAAATTTGAGCATCTTATAATACTGAATGAATGCGTTTATACAGTTTGGTCTATTGATTGTTCTTATTTTAAAAGAAAATATTATGGCAAGAATAACTAATTTTGATAGAAATTGAAGCATGTTGGATTGAAAAAAAAAAAGAAGAAGAAAAAAAAAGAAAAAAAAGAAGAAAAAAAAAAAGAAAAAAAGAAAGAAAAAAGAAAAGAAAAAAGAAGAAAAAAAAAAAAGAAAGAAAAAGAAAAAAAAGAGAAAGGAAGAAAAAGAAAAGAGAAAGAGAAAGAAACCCTAGTGGATTGAAAAATCCAAATACCCTAGTCTAGACAGATAGTCTAGTACTACCCAAACTCAAAATCCATCCTTTCGAGATGGTGACCCAAAATCCATCCTTTTGAGATGGTGACAAAATTCAAAACCCCTGAAGATAGTGATGGTGACAAAATCAGCCATCAATTGAAGATGGTGATCGTGACAAAATTCAGAAACCCATCAATTGAAGATTGATCGAAGATCAGAAGATTCATCAAGACAAAATTCAGAAATTCATTCAAGATGGTGATCAAGACAGAGTTCAGAAATTATTCACTAGAAGAATATGATCAAGACAGAAGTTAGAAATCCATCTATTCCAGATGGAAACAAAGCCCATTGGTCCGGCAAATGACCAAAGCCCATTGGTCCGGCAAATGACCAAACCAAAGCCCATTGGTCCGGCAAATGACCAAACTCAAAGCCCATTGGTCCGGCAAATGACCAAACCAAAGCCCATTGGTCCGGCAAATGACCAAAGCCCATTGGTCCGGCAAATGACCAAACCCAAAGCCCATTGGTCCGGCAAATGACCAAAGCCATTGGTCCGGCAAATGACCAAACCCAAAGCCCATTGGTCCGGCAAATGACCAAAGCCCATTGGTCCGGCAAATGACCAAAGCCCATTGGTCCGGCAAATGACCAAACCAAAGCCCATTGGTCCAGCAAATGACCAAAGCCCATTGGTCCGGCAAATGACCGAACCCAAAGCCCATTGGTCCGGCAAATGACCAAAGCCCATTGGTCCGGCAAATGACCAAACAAAGCCCATAGGTCCAGCAAATGACCTAACCAAATCTCAAAATCTAAAGGAGAAGCTAAGCAAAAATTGGTTGTCTTTTTGTCTTTGTGGCAAAAGTTTTGTTCAAACTTTACCACAAAGAGGGGCAGCTGTAGACACCCAATTTTTGCCCAATTATTAAGGCTTAAAATTTAATTAAATTCATTTTCCAAAAGCCTTAAGTATTGATGAAATTGGCTAAGTGATCAAGGCACAGGCCAATGGCCTGTTGGTTAAACATATGGACCCAAACACACACTCAAGCTCAAGGACACAGGTTCAAACCCTAGCAAAGGCAAATTTTTTTTATCATTTTGTCTTTTCATTTTCCTCAAATGTGACTCTTGCCTTACTTTGCATCAGTTTTTAACTGACAAAAACATCATTGATTGTCAAAATTGATGATGGGATTGCAAAGTGGTTACAAAATTAGTGCAAAAAACAACCAAAAGTTACAAAATTCAATGTATAAAGATTCAATTGCACATGAATGAGAGTTACAAAAATTGAGTAGATGAATCTGGCATGGAATATAAAACAATCATCAATTCATCAGTTTCAAAACAAATTAATCATGGATTTTCTAATTAAATTCGTGAGAAAATATGGGGAAAAAATCAATTCATTTTTGAAACGTTTGAAACGTAAAATTGAGCTTGCAACCTATAAAAATAGGAGGTCCTAGGAGCAAAAGGCACAAGTCAATTTCAACAAAACACATCAGAATGAGTGAATTCGAAGATTTCGAAAATTAGGGTTCTTAAGAGAAAATTCGAAATTTGAGAATTTCGAATTGTTTTGATTCAATGGAGTGTTTAAGGAGCTTTAGGAACAAGTTTAAAGTGATCGAGTGTGCTTTAATTTGATCAATTTGTTAAAATCACCTCTGTAATTTTTTTTATTATTTTCAGATTTGCGCCGCCGCTACCCACCACCGCGAACCGCCGCTTCTGGTGGTTCTGAGTGAACGCCACCACCAACGGACGCCACCAGCATAGAAGTCGGGCCGACAAGCTTAGGGAGGTCAACAACCACCAGGGACGGCCGACGAACGCTCGAAAGATCGCGTCATCGTCTTCCTCGACGAAGATCGAATCCGACCGAAAATCCGAATCCCAACCCGGTCGGTCATCGGTCAACGGTTGTCGGTCATCGGTCAACGGTCAACTGATCAGACGGTCCAGATTTAATCAAGCAGATCAGACGGCCCAGATTGATCAAGCAGATCAGCGGCTCAGATTGATCAAGCAGATCAGACGGCCCAGATTTGATCAAGCAGATCAGACGGCCCAGATTTCATCAAGCGATCAGACGGCCCAGATTTCATCAAGCGATCAGACGGCCCAGATCGAGTCAACAAGATCAGACGATCCAGATCGGTCAGCGAGATCGACGCTCCAGATCTCGTCCGCTTCATCGACGGTCCAGGTTAATCCGCATTATTTTATTAATAGTTTATTATATAATTAATTTCAGAAAATAATAAAAAATAGTAAAAAATTTATAAAAATTCATAAAAAATTCAGAAAAATTCAGAAAAATCCAGAAAAATCAAAATAATTTTTATATAAATTTATTTTTTTTATATTTTTAATTTTTTTAATATTTTTAATGTGTATTTATACACAAATTGCTTAGAAAATGCATATTTAATGCATGAAAAATATTTTTATATATTTTAAATTATTCTGGATATGTTGTGAATTATGTGATGATTTTTTTAAAAATAAAAATAAAAAAAAATAAAATATAGATAAAAATGACAAATTGGATTTTCCAAAAACAAAATTTTTTTAAAAAAAAAATAAAATAATAAAAAATGATTTTCGGACTTAGAAAAATTATATTTTCATAAAATAAAAAAAATCAATTGATTAGATCATAGGAGCATCAAAAATGATTTTTTATAAAAATTTGAAAATTTAATGAACTTAAATTGGATAGTTCAAAAAATTAAAATTGATCAACAAATTAATTTTTTTTAAAAGAACTACGTTTTGTCTGATCTCGATTAGCGAGTACGTAGGCACCTGCGGGGCGACATAAAAAATAAAAAAAGTTTTGTTTTTTTTTGTAAATAAGTTTTTTTTTTAAAAAAAGAAATATGTTTGTTGTTATTCATGTTCTAAAAAAAAATAAAAGTAAAAATGAAGAAAAACATGTAAAAAATAAAAATGAATGATTTGACTTGTAAATATTTCTGTTGTAATATATTATTAGAGTTTTTTTTTGAGCATATAAAGGATAGATTATAAATTTAAAATTCCAAAAGTGGTAACCAATTTGGTTTTAATAGGTTAGCCCCCGAATCCATGATATCTGGTTTTAAAAGTTGATTTTTAAATCAAATTTTCGCAGACTAGTAGCTAAGTTAGGATCAACCGACCCATTGATCCTAGCTTTTTATTTTTTTCCCGATTTATATCGGGTGGCGACTCTAAATTTTTTTTTAAATTTCTTTTAACCCTAGTCGAGGATTCATGTTAAATGGGTTCGGGTTTAATGTGAATCGGGTTAGGAGAAATGAACCAGATTAAGATGAGTGGAAAAAATCCAGGCAGCGACAATGGGAAAGTGAGAATCTGTGTGGATTTCAGAGATTTAAACCAAGCAACACCAAAAGATAATTTCCCATTACCCCACATCGACGTTTTAGTGGACAATACCGCTGGAAATCATCTATTTTCATTTATGGATGGATTTTCAGGGTATAATCAAATACTAATGGCCGAAGAGGATAAGGTCAAAACCACATTTGTTACAGCCTGGGGGACTTTTTGTTACAAAGTCATGCCTTTCGGTCTCAAGAATGCCGGGGCAACTTATCAACGAGCAATGCTTGCTATACTTCATGATATGATGCACAAAGAGGTGGAAGTATATGTAGATGACATGATCGCCAAGACAAAGGAAGGAGAGGATCATGTAGTGGTGTTAAGGAAGCTTTTTGAAAGATTAAGGAAGTTTCAGTTGAAGTTGAATCCAGAAAAATGCACTTTCGGAGTGACATCTGGAAAATTATTAGGATTCATGGTTAGCCAAAAAGGGATAGAAATCGATCCTGATAAGGTCAAGGCAATTCAGGATTTACCTCCACCAAAAACATTAAAAGAAATCAGAGGTCTCTTGGGAAGGTTGAATTACATTGCTCGATTCATATCACAGTTGACTGATAAGTGCTAACCGTTGTTTAAACTGCTGAAAAAGAATGCTCTAATTGAATGGAATGACGAATGTGAAAAAGCTTTTAATCGGATAAAGCAATATCTGACAAATCCACTAGTACTGGTCACTCCAAAACCAGGGAAGCCGTTGTTCTTGTATTTGACGATTCTTCCTGAATCCATGGGTTGTGTGCTCGGGCAAAAAGATGAAAAAGGAAAGGAAAGAGCTGTTTACTATTTAAGCAAGAAATTCTCAAATGGAGAACAAAAGTATTCAGAGATAGAAAAGACCTGCTGTGCATTAGTATGGATTATGCACAGACTAAGGCAGTATACGCTCTTCTACTCGATCGAGTTGATTACGAAGCATGATCCATTGCGGTACTTGACAAGAAAACCGGCTTTAGTTGGTCGAATTTCGAAATGGCAGATGCTGCTTTCTGAATTTGATATCACTTATCTAAGTCAAAATTCAGTTAAAGGACAAGTTTTAGCTGATCAACTCGCAGAAAGCCCAATTGATGATGAAGGATTGAAGGAACAAGATCAGTTTCCAGATGAAGGTATCCGGATAGCAGAAACAGAAACCGAAAGCAACAGTTGGAAATTGTATTTCGATGGAGCAGCCAACGTATACGGGTGTGGAATAGGGGCAGTGCTCATCTCGCCAAAAGAAGAACAGTTCCCAGCATCAGCTAGATTAACGTTTCCCTACACAAATAATGTGGCGGAATATGAAGCATGCATCATGGGATTAGAAATGGCAATTCAAATGAATATCGAGGAGCTCGAAGTGTTTGGAGATTCATCACTAATCATCTTTCAAACTCGAGGTGAGTTCAAAACTAAGGATCCCAAGTTGATTCCTTATCATAATCACTTGGCTGAGTTAGTAGGAAGGTTCAAAGAAATTTCCTTCACTTATGTGCCAAGAACACAAAATCAATTTGCTGATGCATTTGCTACTCTGGCTTCGTTAATTCAATTCACTGAAGGAGCAAGAATACAACCTTTACAAGTCCGAATAAGAAGTGAACCCGCATTCTGTGCCATGATCGAGCCAAGTGAACCATGGTTTCAAGATATTAAAATTTTCTTGCAAACAGGTAGCTACCCGGAGTATGCTACAAAAAAGGATCAGAAATCATTGAGGTGTCTGGCAAGTCATTTCTTGTTGAGTGGAGATACCTTATATAGAAGGTCATTCGATACAAATTTGCTGAGATGTGTAGAAGAAAAAGAAGCCCAAAAATTAATGGAAGAAGTTCGTGAGGGAGTATGTGGACCTCATATGAACGGATATATGCTAGCTAAAAAAGATCATGAGGCGAGGGTATTTCTGGTTAACAATGGAATCAGACTGTATCAAACATGTGAGATCTTGTCATTTGTGTCAAATTTACGCAAACAAGATAAATGCACCTCCAAAAGAATTACAGTCAATGTCGACTGTCACGCCCCGAGGGGTACCCTAAACGTGGCAGTCCGCCGTACACAATACTAAAGCCTAGGAATGACTACCTTAGTCATGCAAAGGCTTCCATATTATGTACATGGCGTACATCACAACCAAGGGGACGCATCGGAATAGCGCAATTTACATTGATAATAAATAAGTAGCAAGGCAAGACATAAGCATATCACATTTCAATTCTTAAGGGCATATTCTTCTATTATCTTCAAATAAATATACGTCCCTAATCATATAGGTTAGCACATATAAAGAACCTTACAAAATCTCTTCATCGTATGATTCCATAACCTTAATCATCCGTCCATGACTTCCTTAATGTCATGATCCTCAAATTTAATCCACGAATGTACCTGTTTCAACAAAATCTATAGGGGTATAAGCTACAACTAGCTTAGTGAGATATTCCCTTTCATTTGCACCACATTTTCAAACAAGTTTATTTATTTAAACACACATATGCTATGCATACAATGCAACAATCACATGCTTACGCGAATATATATAGTCATCCGGAAACCATATATAGAATGGATTTACCCCTCAGTATCAAAGGTTAGGGAATCGGGGTTGAAGGTCCTCGACCTTCTACTGCTAATCCCCAGGTCCTCACCCACAGCGTTCGGTTGGCTCGGCTTCGAACCTAGAGTCGCTTTCCCAAGCGATTTGGATTCTCCAGGAAGGAACATGGCTCGTGGCACCGCACGATCACAACCAATCCAACTCTACGCGTAGGAGTAGCAGCCTTCCGAAATAGATATGACTCGATGGATGCTATGCGTGAACGTTTTATTGTTCTTAGGTCAAACCTTATTAAGGTTTATTAGGGGCGATCAATCAATTTAGCAACAATAAACAATCATACAAGTAAGTAAACAAAATTATTTAAACAAGCAGATCGAAGTTACGATATTCTTAGTTCTTACTTCACGCATAAACTAGAATCATATATATATGCATAATCCCGAAATCCCCAAATATATTCGTTTTTATCTTTTCTTAGTATACTAATGCTACTACATTACAAGCACAAGCAGGGTAACGAAATTAGAAGGAATAACTCACTCGTCCATTTCGCTATCTTCTTAGTCGTAGAAATCCTCGGGTAAGGTATTCTCGTGTCCTTCGTCACCTAGACAAAAGAAATACTCAGGATAAGTCTTTCATGAATTTCTATTCTTGGATATTCTAAACTTTTCTTAAAATCGCGGTAAAATCGTATAAGAAGAAATTCCAAATTAAAATGGCCATAACTTGCTCATTTTAACTCGGAATTTCGCATATGATATACCGTTTTCTACCTATTCGAAAAGTTCTATCCATTTATAAACTTATCTTGGTCATACAAGGTCATTTGGGTTCTGAAAACATCAGGTACAGATTTAAAACGAATTTTTTAAACTTTTGCAAAACTCCATTTTCTAACTCAATTTATTTTAAAGAAAATCCTTTTGTAACAATATAAATATATATTTGATAAACACTTTTGAATATATAGGTATGCTCAGTTTATATGTAAAAATCCTAATGGTAGTGTCTCAACAATTTATTTCATAAAACAAGTCATTTTAAACTTTAACTTTGAAAATTTCTTTTCAAGTATTTAAAGAAACTTTATATTTTTCCTAGGTTGTTATAAATGAGTATATTCTTATTTTATTTTCTCCATTTCCTTTTCCAGAACAAGTAAATTTTCTTTTTAGTTTTTCATAAATTTCGCTTCTAGTGATAAAAGATCGATTTTTATCAAAAAGTATATTAGGTTGTTCAAAACCTTTTTATAATTTTGTATTTAGGATGGTTTTAGAAAATGAATCTTGTCTTCTTATATTTATTTCTAAAATATAAGCTTTTGCTTTCCAAAACTTGTTCTTTCATTTCTTTTGAAAAGAATCATCTTTATAAAATCCATTATTATAAATCTTACCTCATTTATTCCTTTGAAAATTAGTTCCTTCTTTTAGAAATTTGAAAATCATTATTTTTCCTAAGTGGGTTCATAACTTGATGAGTTGATTTTTGTCTTAACTTTGAAAACTAGTTTGTTCCTTAGTTTAGAAAAGAATTTAAGTCTTAAACTTTTGATATTAACGATTTATTTTTCTAAAACTTAGATTACCATAAAATACAAGGAAAATATTTGTTTATGTTTTCTTTGGTAAAACTATCTTTGTTATTTAAGAAAACTTGAGAAAACTTGTATTATTCTATTTCTAGGTTGTTGATAATAACTTCATGTTTTTGTGGTAAATTATATAATTGGAAACTTAGCTTTGAGTTCATTTAGTAAAACAAGATTCTATTTTTAGACTAGTTGAGACATTAACATTATGCAAATGCAAGTATTATGAGGATAGGAACATAAGAGAATACTAGAAATAAATAATGAGCAAGAAAATAAAATATCAAGCATTGGGAACCTTAGCTTCATCAAGGAATCCCGATCAAGTATTGGAGCCTTAGCTTTATCAAGGCGTTCCGGGACTAAGAATGGACTAGTCCCGAAAGATTTAAAGAGAATAAATAAAAGATTGTTTTGACTTGATATGGACAAGTCTAAGACTAGAAAGACTAGTCTTAATAATCGCATAAAATAAATAAATTGCATAACTTGAATGTAAAGAAATAACAAATGAGCTTATATGCTCTAAATGAATATGTATACATAGAATACATAATATTATATAGTAATAATATCAATAATAATAACAACATAATAAAATATGAAGCTTATGTACAAGAACAAAACATGAACATGTTGTTGCTTTTACTACTCATATGAGTTTCAAAACAACACCATAGTCATGTTAAGTTACATGACATGGATGAATAATAGATGGAAGAAATATTACCTAAAGTATGCAAGAGGTATGGAGATGGTAAATGAAATGGGTATTATGTGAGTAATAATATGTGGTAGATGGTTTATGTATAAGGAATGGTTTTTGTGAGAAATTGGTTTAAGAGAGTTTTGGTAGAGAGAATTTGTGGAGAGATTTTGAGAGAGTTTTGGTAGTGAAATGAATTGTGTGAAAGAATGGAAGAGGAAGGGGGTATTTATAGAATTTTTGGAGTGAATTTTGGAAGTAATAAAATAATTTGAAAAAGAAAAAAAATATTTGTTGGAAGAGAAAGAGGAGCGCCGGTTTTGGTCCTTTTTGGGGGGAGAAATTGTTTTTATTTGATTTGTTTGTGTAATAAAGAAGTAATGTGTAAAGTTGATGTGATTAAAGTTGTGTTGGAAATGAAAAAAAAATAAGAAAATAGATATGTAGGTGTAAGAAATAGGTGTAAGAAAAAGTAGAGATAGGTGAATAGTAATGAATAGTAGAAAAAGTACTATGAATAGTAGACTAGACAATTAAAGTACCGGTAGTAATAAAATACGCGTAATAATGCGATATCTGTAATTTTTAACTACCAAAAAATCTAAAACTGATATTTTTGAAATCCTTGTATTTTTACAAGTCTATTGGTATAAAAGGAATATTTTTAATATTCCGAGCTTCGGGACACGCTTTTCGAGAACCGATCCCGTTTGGGTCCGAAGGTCACTCGAAATTTGCGAATATGATATTTTTATGTTACCTTACGTTATTACGAACTATTCTAGGCTATTTACTTAATTTCGTTTTCTAGGGTTTGAAAACGCGGGATTGCCGAATCTTAACCACTAGGGTTCGTTATAGGCTTGTTGACTTTTAGGGTTCCGTTTTGATTTCCGATTTTTACTGAGTTATTCGTAAGATCGTATAATTTTTGAGTTTTGACCGTTTTATATTTCTAGCTCGACGTCTATGGTTTATCTTATTTTATTCGTGATTATTTATTTGTTTTTAGTTCTCGGGATCGTTTAACCGAGTCTAGGTTTATGAGTTGACTCAGTTTGACTTTTGTTGAAAAATTGGATTTTGTGATTCTAAAATTTTTCTGAAGGATTTAGGATTTTATTATCTCATTGTTAAGCGGTATTTAGATCTATCGTTTTGATTCGCGTTTTAGGAATTGGGTAGATTATTTAATCGACGTACGGACGTTGATTATATCGGTAATTTGGACTTTATATTTCGTTTCAAGGGTTCTCGTTTTCTCAAGATTGAAAAAACTCATTTTTGTTCTTATTTGGAATTAAGTTTTAACTTTGGTTCAATTTTTAGGGTTTCGTTTCCAGTGTTTTGACTTGGTCTAGAATCGGGTGTTTATTTCGAGTCGATTTTTGGAATTTAAATTTTGATACTTAGACTTCTAGGATTATTTTATAAGAATTATGAAAATTTTCGGGGGTTTACATCGACACCATGGCCTTTTTCAATGTGGGGAATAGATGTCATTGGGCCAATTTCGCCAAAAGCTTCAAATGGTCATCGATTCATACTAGTTGCAATCGACTACTTCACCAAGTGGGTGGAAGCCGCTTCATACGCCAGTGTGACGAAAGCTGTAGTGGTGCGATTCATCAAAAGAGATATCATTGCTCGATATGGAACTCCAGAAAGTATTGTTACCGATAATGGTACAAATCTGAACAACAATGCAATGACTGATTTATGTCAGCAATTCAAGATTAAGCACCGAAATTCCACTCCATATCGCCCACAGATGAATGGAGCAGTAGAAGCCACCAACAAAAACATCAAGAGAATCATTGAAAAAATGACAATTGCATACAAAGATTGGCATGAAATGCTCCCATTAGCATTGATGGCGTATCGGACTTCTGTAAGAGTGTCAACTGGGGCAACGCCCTATTCCCTGGTATATGGGACTGAAGCCGTTTTACCAGTAGAAGTTGAGATTCCTTCACTCCGAGTACTGGCTGAAACCGAGCTCGAAGAAGCTGAATGGGTTAGACAAAGGATTGAACAGTTAAATCTTTTAGATGAAAAAAGGCTAACTGCCATGTGTCACGGGCAATTGTATCAACAAAGGATGGCTAGAGCGTTCAATAAGAAAGTCAAGCCAAGAAATTTCCAAGAAGGTGATTTAGTTCTGAGAAAAGTACTGCCAAATATGCAAGATTCCAGGAGAAAATTCGCACCAAATTATGAAGGACCATGCATAGTAAAGAAGGTCTTTTCGGGAGGAGCATTAGTTCTTTCTCAAATGGATGGACCCGATTTAAGGGATCCTGTGAGCTTCGAAAATTTCTGATTTCCGATTCACTAAATTGTCTTGATAATTAACTATTATTTTGATTATTTTTTATTTATTCAATTTGATTATAAATTTCTTAATAAATTGATTTTTCTTTATTAAACTATGAATGTACTCTAAATAATAATTAATTAAAGATTTTATTTATAAAAGTCTTCGTTTGAAAGTTGTCTGAGTAATTGATCTTATACGATAAAAATATTATTTGATTTACTATTATAATTTCGAACTGCTATTGTGTTTAATTTAGATATTTTTTATTTTTAATTAAATTATTTCGAGACAATTAGTCAACAAGAAATTTAACAAGATCCATGTTGTGATCAATTTATTACATATATATATATATATAAGATTAATTTCGGAAGGATATGTCTGACATTCTTTTTTTTTTTTTGTTGTTTTGTTGACTTTAAGCCTTTTTGTTTTGGGAGATGTACATATATATATACATATCAAAGCTGCGTTCTCTTCTTCTTCTCTTTTCTTTCTGTTTTGATTTCTCTGTTTTCTTTTTTTTTTTTTTTCGATTTCTTTTCCTTTTCTTTTTCTTTCTTCTTAGTTCTTTTGGCAGCAACGGTCCGAAGATCCAAAGAAGTGAGTTTTCTTTCTTTTTCTTTCTTTCGCTGATCTTCTTCTTCTTCTTCTTTTCTTCCTCTTCTTCTTCTTCGTTTCACCACAGCACCACCACCCACAGCGCACGCTCCACACACCATAGCGTCGCTCCACACCGCACACCACAGCACCACACCCCGCACACCGCCACGCAACACACCACGCTCACGAGCAGAGCAGGATGCTCTGCTTCCACCGAGCACCCACGCACACCGCACCTCACCACGCGCGCGGGGAGGCCTGTTGGGCTCTCGGAGCAGCACTCAACGAGCGCCCAGCCTAGCGCTCAAAGAGCGCATATGATGCGCTCCAGCAGCGCTAGCAAGCGCTCACGCGAGCGCTCATAGAGCGCTCGAACAAGCACTCGAGCAGTGCTAGCGAGCGCTCATGGAGTGCACAGCGAGCGCTCAGGAGCGCTCGAGCGAGCGCTAGCGCTCAAAGCGAGCGCCCCATAGCGGCAGCGCTGCTCATCCACCGCAGCAGCTGCTCTGTCTTCCTTATGCAATATATATGTATATATATGTATATATTATATATATAGTTGGTATATATATATATGTTTGGGCACTTATATGTTATATATTTATACATTATATATACTATATGAAATATTATAATTCTTGTTTATATATATATATATATGCTTCTATATATATATATATAAGAGTTAAATTATTAATATAATTAAGTATGTTGATTTATTTATTCTATAATATGCTATTATATACATAGACGTAAATATGGTATATATTATTATGATTATTATTATTATTATTATTATTCATGTCTATTAAATTATTTCCTTCAACTTTTCAATACGTACTTATATAAATATTATATCTATATGTTTAGTTACTTATGTTACTTGATTAAAATTTTCTTTATCATTGATAGTAATAAATTTATTACTATTAATTTTTATTATTTTTTTTATATTTCAAAATAACTCTAAATAGTATTAAACCACCTTTGTACGTAAAAATCTAAGTTAAATCTAATTAAATTAGTCACATAAGGTTTTAGTGTTAGATTACAGAAATATAGAAAGTCTGTAGCATAGAAATATATATTAGATGTTTTTAGTCAATTCTTATAGTATATTTCCATCTTTAATTATATTCAGGTGATTCTGACTCTGAGCTTGACCTGCCTGTTGACTATTACGACTGACAAGAAATATGGACAGGTGAGTATATTCCTATGATCCCTATACTTGATTGTGGTTGTAGGATATAATTAATCAAGTAATAAAACATTAAGGGGTTGGGAAATAAATTGTGGTTGTTGTTACTTGAATTGGTTGATAAAATATTGTAATTATATTCTAACCCATTGGTTGTTGCAGAATAGAAATGAAAGTGTATGATAATTGTTTGCACACCAAATAAATGAAAATAAAGCAATATGGCATAATAATTGAATACATTCATACATGGCTTATGCACGTAGAAGGCCATCACACTACACCTTAACCCGGATGGGCCACACTGTCCCGTGAGGATGGTAAACATGGAGGACCAAAGTGGTATATAACTAGTGTGTACCATGGGCCTTGTTTTAAGAGATAGGGAACTAATCGTCCTGGGGAGACGGCTTTCTTTAGAATCGCGCGGGTCATTGTTTTGGATTTATTACTTCAATGGGATGTTGTTATATGTTATTATTTTGATATATAAAGTTTTCTAAAAAATTTGATTCCCGAAGTATATTAATTGGGTGCTGATGAGTGGATGTACCCCAACCCCGGATTCGGAGGGCGCAAATCCGAATATGTATATGGTTACCGGTCGGCTATATATATTTGTCCACTTGATTGTTGCATTACATATGTTTGAATTAATAACTTGCTTGAATAGTATAGAGTGAGGAGTATAGCTCACTGAGCCTGTGGATCGCTCACTCCCTTACAGTTTATTGTCACAGGATTATATTTGGTACCAGTCAGGACGAGGCTACCCTCAGGTTAGCTCCTCTATGGATTCAGGGTTTTGAGGGAAGGATACGAGGGTTGAAGAGAGTTCCTTCTTCTTTTTCCTGGGAGGGGTTTCTAAAAAGTTTTTGGAAACAGGATTGTAATATTTATAGGATCAATAATCCAACTGCTTTATTATATACACTCCTAAACTATTTTTCTTTTAATGTCATATTTCTGCAGTGGTTATTAGTTAGTTTTAAGGCTAATAGTTGTATATTATATGGCTAATCTAATACTATCAAACCCATTAGTTATCTATTCAGGATACGCTTCTGCACAATATTTATGGCTTTAAGAGATTTGTGATTTTATCTTAAGCCGGGTATTGTGTATGGCGGAACTGTCCCGTCTATGATACCCTTGGAGCGTGACAGATCCTGTGAATTCAGATGTTGTTAAGTTGTATTATCCTTGATTAATAAAATTTGTCATTTCAAGTGATCAATTGATTTTATTTTGATTAATTATAAGCAAAGTTGATATCTCTGAAATTCTCTGAAGTCGGATTAAAGCCTGATCCATAAAATTCCTCCAAATAAATTTCCAACCAAACACCATTTGAATCATAAAAAAAAATGATGATTTGAGCATCTCATAATGCTGAATGAATGCATTTATACAGTTTTGTCTATTGATCGTTCTTGTTTTAGAAGAGGATATTACTGCAAGACTAGCTAATTTTGATAGACAAACAAAATTGAAGCATACTTTTTGATCATCAAGGTTGGATATGGAACCCAAATTGTCATGTCCTCACCCAAAGAACCCCAAGTGGATTGAAAGATCACAGTTAGAAAATTATGTACTCCTCAGTCTAAACTCGACAGATAGTCTAGTACTGACCAAAATTAGAAATCCATCCTTTCAAGATGGTGACCAAAATTAGAAATCCATCCATTTAAGATGGTGACTAAAATTAAAAATCCATCCATTCAAGATGGTGACCAAATTTAGAAATCCATCCATTTAAGATGGTGACAAAATCCTAAAATCCATCCATTCAAGATGGTGACCAAATGTCACGCCCCGAGGGGTACCCTAAACGTGGCAGTCCGCCGTATACAATACTAAAGCCTAGGAATGACTACCTTAGTCACGCAAAGGCTTCCATATCATGTACAAGGCGTACATCACAACTAAGGGAACGCATCGGAGTAGCGCAATTTATATCGATAATAAATAAGTAACAAGGCAAAGAGAATATAGAACATAAACATATCACATTTCAATTCTTAAGGGCATATTCTTCTATTATCTTTAACTAAATGTACTTCACTAATCATAAAGGTTACATATAAAGGACCTTACAACTTTCTATCGTATGATTCCATATCCTTAATCGTCCGTCCATAACTTCCTTAATGTCATGATCCTCGAATTTAATTCATGAATATACCTGTTCCAATCAAATCTATAGGGGTATAAGCTACAACTTAGCTTAGTGAGATATTCCTTTTCATTCGCACCACATTTTCAAACAAGTTTATTTATTTAATCACACATATGCCATGAATTCAATGCAACAATCACATGATTACGCGAATATATATAGTCGTCCGGAAACCATATATAGAACGGATTTACCCCTCCGTATCAAAGGTTAGGGAATCGGGGTTGAAGGTCCTCGACCTTCTACTGCTAGTCCCCAGGTCCTCACCCACAGCGTTCGGTTGGCTCGACTCCGAACCTAGAGTCGCTTTCCCCGAGCGATTTGGATTCTCCAGGAAGGAACATGGCCCGTGGCACCGCACGATCACAGCCAATCCAACTCTACGCGTAGGAGTAGCAGCCTTCTGAAATAGATGTGACTCGATGGATGCTATGCGTGGACGTTTGATTGTTCTTAGGTCAAACCTTATTAAGGTTTATTAGAGCGATCAATCAATTTAGCAACAATAAACAATCATACAAGTGAGTAAACAAAATTATTTAAACAAGCAAATCGAAGTTGCGATATTCTTACTTCTCAATTCACGCACAAACATAGAATCATATATATAATCCCGAATTCCCCAAGTATATATCCATTTTTATCTTTTCCTAATGTACTAATGCTACTACTTTACAAGCACAAGCAAAGTAACGAATTTAGGAGGAATAACTCACTCGTCCATTTCGCTATCTTCTTAGTCGTAGCAATCCTCGGGTAGGTATTCTCGTATCCTTCGTCACCTAGACAAAAGAAATACCCGGGATAAGTCTTCCATGAGTTTCTATTCTTGGAGATTCTAAACTTTACTTAAAATTCGTGGTAAAATCGTATAAGAAGAAATTCCAACTTAAAATGGTCATAACTTGCTTATTTTAACTCGGAATTTCGCATATTGATATACCGTTTTCTACCTATTCGAAAAGTTCTATCCATCTCTAAACTTATCTTGGTCATAAAAGGTCATTTGGGTTCCGAAAACGTCAGGTACATTTTAAAACGAATTTTCTAAACTTTTGCAAAAATCCATTTCTAACTCAACTCCATTTTAAAGAAAATCCTTTTGTAACAATATAAATTATATGATAAACACTTTGAATATATAGGCAGGCTCACTTTATATGCAAAAATCCTAATGGTAGTGTCTCAAAATTTATTTCATAAAATAATTCTTTTAAACTTTAGCTTTGAAAACTTCCTTTCAAGTATTTAAAGAAATTTTATATTTTTCTTTGATTGCTATAAATGAGTTAATCTTTATTTTATTTTCTTCATTCCTTTTCCAAAACAAGTTAAATTTTTCCTTAAACCTTTAGTCATGTATTAAATTTTCCTTCTAGTGATTAAGGTTCAAATTCATCAAAAATGCATTAAGTTGATGAAAACCCTTTTTATAATTTTTGTATTTAGGTTGGTTTTTAGAAAGTGAATCTTGCCTTTTATATTTATTGCTAAAATATAAGTTTTTGCTTTCTAAAACTTGTTCTTTCATTTCTTTGAAAAGAATCATCTTTATTGATAAAATCCATTATTGCTAACCTTACTTTATTTATATTCTTTTGAAAACAATTTCTTTCTTTAGAATTTTTTTAAAATCATTACTCTCCTAAATGGGTTCCTCATGAGTTGATTTTTATTTAACTTTGAAAACTAGTTTGTTCCTTAGTTTAGAAAAGAATTTAAGTTTTCAACATTAACGATTTATTTTTCTTAAAACTTAAATTACCATGAAATATAAAGAAGATATTTATTTCTTATAAAACTATCTTCGTCATTTTAGGAAAATCTTGGGAAAGCTTGTAGTGCTTTATTTTATGTTGTTGATAAAAACTTCATTATTTTGTGACAAACCACATGATAGAAAATCTAGTTTTGAGTTCCCTTAATAAAATGAAATTCTACTTTTTAGACTTAGTTGAGACATTAACATTATGTAGATGCAAGTATCATGAGCATAAAAATAATAAGAACATAAGAAATTACTAAAAATAGTTAATGAGCAAGAAAAATAAAATATCAAGCATTGGGAACCTTAGCTTCATCAAGGAATCCCGATCAAGAATTGGAGCCTTAGCTTAATCAAGGCATCCCGGGACTAAGAATGGACTAGTCCCGAAAGATTAAAGAAAATAAATAAAAGATTGTTTTGACTTGATATGAACAAGTCTAAGACTAGAAAGACTAGTCTTAATAATTGCATAAAATAAATAACTTGAATAAATAAATAACAAATGAGCTTATATGCTCTAAATAAATATATATACATAGTATATATAATATAACAATAATAACAACATAATAAAGTAGGAAGCTTTATGTACAAGAATAAAACATGAACATGTTGTTGCTTTTACTACTCATATGAGTTTCAAAACAACACCATAGTCATGTTAAGTTACATGACATGGATGAATAATAGATGGAAGAAATATTACCTAAGGCATGTAAGAGATATGAAGATGGTAGATGGAATGGGTATGTGAGTAGTGATATGTGGTAGATAGTGAGGCTTTGAAAAGAAACTTTCTTTGGTAATGGAAGAGGAGTGTTTTGTTTTTACAAGAAGTGAGTTCTTGTAAGATTATAAGAAGAGTTTTTGGAGAGGATTTTGGCATAATTTCTTTGCTTTGGAATGGTGTGAAGAATGAGAAGGGGAGAGGTGGTATTTATAGAATTTTGTGGAGGAATTAAGAGTGTAATAAAATAAATTGAAAAGAAATAAAAATTAGATGAATGGGGAGAGAGGAGGGCACCGGTTTTGGGGCATGTGAGAGAGAGAATGATTGTTTTATTTGATTTGTGTAATAAAGAAGTAATGTGTAAAGTTTGATGTGATTAAAGGTGTATTGGAAATGAAAAAAGTAAGAAAATAGATATGTAGGTGTAAGAAATAGTGTAAGAAAAAGTAGAGATAGGTGAATAGTAATGAATAGTAGAAAAGTACTATGAATAGTAGACTAGACAATTAAAGTACCGGTAGTAAAAAAAATACGCGTAATAATGCTATATCTGTAATTTTTAGCTACCGAAAAATTCCAAAACTGATATTTTTGGAATCCTTGTATTTTTACGAATCTATTGGTAATAAACGGAATATTTTAATATTCCGAGCTCCGGGACACGCTTTTCGAGAACCGATCCCGTTTGGGTCCGAAGGTCACTCGAAATTCGCGAATCTGATATTTTTATGTTACCTTACGTTATTACGAACTATTCTAGGCTATTTACTTAATTTCGTTTTCTAGGGTTTGAAAACGCGGGATTGCCGGATCTTAACTACTAGGGTTCGTTATAGGCTTGTTGACTTTTAGGGTTCCGTTTTGATTTCCGATTTTTACTGAGTTATTCGTAAGATCGTATAATTTTTGAGTTTTGATCGTTTTATATTTCTAGCTCGACGTCTATGGTTCATCTTTTTTATTCATGATTATTCATTTGTTTTTAGTTCTTGGGATCGTTTAACTGAGTCTAGGTTTATGAGTTGACTCAATTTGACTTTTGTGATTCTAAAATTTTTCTGAAGGATTTAGGATTTTATTATCTCGTTGTTAAGCGGTATTTAGATCTATCGTTTCGATTTGCGTTTAGGAATTGGGTAGATTATTTAATCGACGTACGGATGTTGATTATATCGGTAATTGGACTTTATATTTCGTTTCAAGGGTTCTCGTTTTCTCAAGATTGAGAAAATAATTTTTGTTCTTACTTGGAATTAAGTTTAACTTGGTTCAATTTTTAGGGTTTCGTTTTCAGCGTTTTGACTCAGTCTAGAATCGGGTGTTTATCTCGAGTCAATTTTCGGAATTTAATTCTAAACTTTTAGAAATATTTCTTATGAATTATGAAAATTTTTGGGGGTTTACACCAAATGATCAAAAGTTGATGCTATTTGTCTAGAAGTCCAAAAGATGACCTGGTTATGTTAAGTGAGCAAAAAATTGGCTATCTTTTGTCTTTGTATCTAAGTTTTATTCAAACTTAGCCACAAAGAGGGGCAGCTGTAGACACCCGATTTTTGCTCAAATTTAGGGCTTTAGTTTATAATAAAAATTAATGTTACATCAAGCTCGAAAAATAATAAAAAAAAACATAAGAATTTTTAAAATAAAAAATTATAATAAGAAAATAGAGGTAAAAATAATAAATAATAAATGGTAAAGTAAAAATAATAAAAATATATTAATAATAATAAACAAAAAAGATAAGATAAGATAAAAATATATAGGTGAAAATAAGAATTTTTGAATAAAAAAATAGAAATAAATAAATAAGATAATTAGAAAAAATAAAAATTAATTATCTAAGCTTGATATAATATATTTTTGTTGTAAATTGTTCATAAAGATAATTAACAAATTTTTCAAAAATTTTTTTGTTTAATTAAGTGAATTTTGAATCAGCCTTAAAACTTGAATTTGTCAAAAACCAACCAGGCACAGGCCAATGGCCCAGTGGTTCGACTAATTGACCCAGACCCTAGCCCAAGCCATAGGTCAAGGGTTTCAAACCAGTTGGGATCAAATTTTTGGATTTTTTTTCCCTTTTTTTTTTTTTTTTTTTTTGCACGAAACAACCTGACCCCTCCACTTTGGATCATAATTTGATATGTAATCGTTGTTTTTTTTTCGAAATTGAATGTATGGATTGATAACTGACATGGAATACATTGAATTCATACCAATTGTATGCAAAAATTAAGCCTCAAACAGTCCCAATTTTTCGTTTGAAATTTGAAAAAAAAATTGAAAAAAACAAAAGCTTCAAAGGGTCATCAATGGTGGAATTGATCAATTTTGATAAATTGTGTCGATTGATTGATCTGATACAAAGATTGGATATATTTGAAATTTAACTTTCAATTTCATCAGATACAACGATACAATGAACATAACGAATCAAATTAAATTTTCGAAATAATTGTTTTTTTCGAAAAATTGGGATCTTAATCAATGCAACGATTCAATGAAATCAAACATTAGATCTATAAATAGGGGTGTTCTGTGAATCAAAACACAATTCAATTGCAAGAAACACCACACAATAAGATCAATTCGAAATTTTCGAATCAAGGGTTTAGAATTCAAAATTTTCAAATTCGAAGTTCTTGGATCAGATTTGATCCAAATGAGTGTTTTAAGAGTATTAGAAACTTGATTTTGATGTTTTAGTGTGCTTAGATTTGCTCGAATTGATCGGATTAATCTCTGTATTTTTTTTTATTTGATTGAAACCTTGCCACCGATCAACCTCTCGAACCACCGTCCACGGTGGATCTGGGCATGATCCACCACCACAGCTGCTGCAACACCATCACAGGAGTCGGGCCGACACCCAGGAGTTCGACAGCTCCACAGGCGGACGAATGAGCGTTCGAAAGATCCCGCCTTCATATTCTTTGCCCGACCGGGTCAAATCCAACCCGAAATCCGAAATTCAGCCCCGCCCTGGTCAACGGTCGTCAACGGTTCAACAGTCAGTAGATCAATGCTCCAAATTTGATCATCCAGATCAGACGGTCCAGATTTGATCAAGTAATCCAACGCGCCAGATTAAAAGTCAATTGATCAGACGGCTAGGATTGGTAAACGCGATCAACGACCGAGATCTGATCCGCGAAATCCAACGGTCCAGGTTAGTCTGTGTATTTGTATTATATTTTTATTATATATTTAATTTCGAAAAAAATAGGAAAAAATTAATAAAAAATCGTAAAAAAATCCAGGAAAAAATTAGAATAATTATTTTTAATGTAAATTTACATGTTTTAACAATTTTTGATATTTTTGAATATTTTATGAATATGTATTTGCATATAAATTGATCTTTAAATATATATTGATGCATGAGATGTTTTGTTTTTTTTGTATTTTAATTTTGTTATGATGTATTTTGAATATGTTCTGAACTTATGTGATGATTATTGAATTTTAAATTAATAAATTGTTAATGGATTTTTTTAAACCAAAATTGTTGTTGAATAAAAAATGAAATTGTTTTTGAATAGAATAAAATGATTTTTTAAAAGAAAAATTTTTTGTGGAATGATGAAATAGATGAATAAAGATAAAAAATTGTTTTTGAGAATCATGTATTGATCAAGTTTTTTTATCAAAATTATCTTCATAAATTGCTATGAGATATTAAATAAGTTTTAATTCAAATTATTCATAAATTGCTAATGAAGTTAATAACAATGTTTTTATAAAATTATTTCATAAATTTACTATGGAGTAATAATTAAAGTTTAATTAAATTTTTTCATAAATTTGCTATGAAAATAATAAAATTTTCAAATTTATTTCATAAATTTGCATGAAGATAATAATAAAAGTTTCCAAATAAAATTTTTCATAAATTTGCTATGAAATAACAAAGTTTTTCAAAATTATTTTCATAAATTGTCTATAAACAAAAGTTTCCAAATAAATTATCTTCATAAATTTGCTAAATAATATTCAAAGTTTTCAAAATTATTTTCAAAATTGACTTTGAAAATAATTAAAGTTTTTTCACCAAAAATATTTCATAAATTTGCTATGAAAATATTCAGTATTGTTTAATCAAAATTGATTTTCATGTAGCATTAAATTAGCCATGAATTATCATAAATTAATTTTTTAGAAAAAAATATTTTTGACTAGAAAAATATATTTTTTATGAAATGAAAAAACAATTGATTAGATCATAGGATCATCAAAATTGGTTTTCATAAAAATTCAAAATTTAATGAACTTAAAGTGCGAATAGTTCAAAAATATAAAATTGATCAACAAACTAAGTTCTTTATAAAAGAACTACGTTTTGTCTGATCTCGATTAGCGAGTACGTAGGCACCTATGGGCGACAATAAAAACAAAAAAAATATATTTTTGTTTATTTCTTTAATTATTTTTGAGGAATTCTTGAACAATAATGTAAAAATAAAAATGAATGATTTGACTTGTAAATATTTGTTTTATAAATATTTTTTTTGAGTTTTTGAGTGTAAAAAGGATAAACTATAAGTTTAAAATTCTAAAAGTGGTAACCATTCGGTTTAATAGTTAGCCCCCGAATCTATGATATCTGGTTTAAAAATTTTGGTTTTTAAAATCAACTTTTCGCAGATCAGTAGCTAAGTTAGGATCAACCGACCCATTGATCCTAGCTTTTATTTTTTCCCAATTTATATTGGGTGGCGACTCTAAAATGTTTTCAAAAATTAAAATTTCTTTTAACCCCTAGTCGGATTCATGTTAAACGGTTCGGGTTTAATGTGGATCGGGTTAAGAGAAATAAACTAGATATTGGAAAAATCCAGGCTCGACAGCAATCAATCAAATATTGCCTAATTACTTTAATAACTTTACCACACACTAAAGATTTAAACTGGAATCCTCTAATTCTGCTAAATTCTCATAAAATTCTTGAATCAGCCAGCCATTAATCAAACTAGAAAATCACAAAGATTTTTGCAACCTATTCTATTTAGCTAATGCTCCCAAAAAAAGCCATTCTCTTTGAAAATTTTAAAATTTATAAAACACATTCAAGTACCTTACTTGACGTGATTTTTGTTCTTTTGGCTAGGGAGTTTGCTTGGTTGAACGGGAACTAATTTCCTTTTCTTTTGTGGTTGAGGTTCAATCTAAGTAGACTTTAAGCTACTCTCTGAGTTGATGTCGAAGGATGTATGTGGTTCCTCTGATGTCAATTTTTCTTTGGACATTTCTTTTCCTTTTTCCCGTGGTTCTTGATCATGCTTCAATTTTGATCGCTTTTGTAAGCCCTGAAAAATTTCAGTAAATAATTCGAAAATAAACTCTAAAAATGACTCTAAATTAAAACCGAACTTTGACTAGTCCTAAATCACGAACGAATCCAGAAAATTTCTTAACCTTGAGAAAATTAGAATCCTTAAAAATAAAATAAGAACTCAATAGTCTTCAAATTCAAAACCACTATGTACGACAAATTTCATACTTAACTCTGAATTGTAAAATTAGGTAATATAGAACCCAAAAAAAAATTATTAAAAAGTAAATAACGATAAAGTTTTGGAAATAAAACTCAATTCAAGAATTCAGAAAATGTTGAGAGATATTAAATACTTACGAAAATAAAATTTGATATAATTTTCTAAAATTAAATATATTGTATAAACATAAAATATCAGTTTCCAAATTGGTAAAGATTTAAACTGGAAAATCACCCGAAAATCCTAAGTGAAATATAGTAGTTTTAGTCCAGCAATCTCGCGTTCTTAGTCCTAGAGGCCGAGGTATAGTTTAAGCGTAGAGTCGCTCATAGTAATATAAGTTCGCTTAAAAATATTACATTGGTAAATTTTTACCCATTTCGAACCCGTTTGGATACAGACTTTAAAAAGCGTGTCCCGGGCTCGAGATATAAAAAAATATACCATTAATACTGTTAGACTCATATTTTCATAAGGATTTCAAAAATATCAGTTATATAATTTTTCAATTACTAGAAATATCTGATTTTGCGATTATATTCGTATTTCATTACTATCAGTAATTAACTAGTCTTTTGGCACTATTTACTACTATTCATTACACAATTTTATTATTCTTATAAACCCTTATATATTTAGATAAATATTTTATATATCATAGAAAATTATGTTTTTCCAAAATTTACTTCGTTTCGGGTTTTTACGGGATCAGTTTCTGTTTAAGACCCGATACTAAAAATAAAATAAATTAATTTAATGATTTGAAAATATTTTTATTTTCATAAATAAATTTTTAGAATTTTTTGGGTTATAAAAATATCATTTACAGCTCATATTTGCATATTTTGACCGTACCGGTAACCTATTTGTTGCAATACTAAAATAATTCAATTAATTATTTAATTTTATTTATGAAAATTATGCTACTCATTAAAAATATTTTTATTAATTTTATTTTATATATTTTCTTAATAAAAAGTACTTTTTCAACCCATACTTCAAGTACACTTCAATTGTCACTTGTACACATTATTCATGTTTTCTTTCACTCATTCTACACTCCATTTTCCCATGCATGGCAGCTAATCACACTCTAAAAGCATCCACTTTTCATTTATTTTAATGATTTATTTAATGATTTAAAGTCTTTTTTAGTTAGCAAATTAAGTAACACAAGTTACACTTTCAAAATTCAAGTTACAAATTAACTACACTCCTCTCTCTCCCCTTGTAAATCACGTCCAGCAACCCCCCTCCCTTTGTTTAATTTTTCTTTTCCCATTTATTTAACACTCTTTTAATGCACTCCTCTCTTAATTTAAAGACTTATACTTACTCACTTTCCTTCTTTGCAACCCTACATCATTTACTCTCTCTCTTTTTCCTCTCTTTAACTCCTTCTTAGCCTTGTTCTTGCAAGGAACCAAGCTGCCCCCATTTCAAACTCTTGCTTCCACATTCCATTCTTGAAGATTCTTTAAGTAAACCTTCTTCTTATGCTTCCATAGATGTTATAGGTTATTATTGGAGATTTCATGCATCAAAGGACTCTCCATAATGCTTAAATGTTAGAGATGATGATGCCAAAACTTTGAAACACTCCTCTTGTTTATGATCCTTGTTGATATTGCTATATTTGTTGTCTTTAAGACTTTATTATCTTCATATTTATATTATACTTTGTAGATCTAAATTTTTTTGAAGCTTTGGTTATGTTTATGTTTAGATCTATAGTTTTAAGACTTACTACCATGCATTTCTTTTATATTTATTCTCATATTATGTATAGATCTTAGATTTTAACTTGAATAAAAATAGTGAAACTCGTATCTTGGCAAAACCTATATTTAAAAACCCTCTTCCAAGTCTCAAAATGGAAGTTTTAGTTGGAAAAATGAAGGTTTAGTGGATTTATATCATCAAGACTTCTTTGTACAAGAATCAAAGGTGATTTCAAAAGTTACTTTCAAAAATAAAAATCTCATTTTCATATTTAGGCCAAGGCCTAGTTTAAAAACATATTTTCCAACTCAAAAATGAAGTTTTTCTTCAAGATATGGAAGGCTCTTAAGATAGGATATGTAAGGGATGGATTTTCATAAGTTTAGATGGATTTTATCAAAAGATATGTCCAAAAATAAATTTTGTAAATTCGGATCTCGACCAATACCAATTTTGAAAACCCATTTTTCAACACAAAAATGAAGGATTTGTTTAAAAAATGAAAGGCTTATAGAATAGGTATCAATAGGAGAAGTTTTTGACAAGTAAATGGTAGATCTACTAGTAGAGATTCTCATAATAGGAAGAGATTACAAAGTACAAAATTTGAGTTTTATCATAACCTTGTGAAATTTCGATGGTTTCAAGACCATGCCTCAAAAACCCTTTATCAACTTCAAAACTTGTGTTTTATATGAAAAATGAAGAATATAGGTAATAGATATCATCAAGCAATGATATTTATAAGTTGAGATGAGATTTGCTAAGAAAAACACGTAGAACAAGGAGTAGAAATAAAGTAGGAAAATTTGAGTTGTTTGTCATTTTAAGAAATTCGTAATAATGGAGTAATGGCATGAAAACACTTACTTTTCAAATCAAAATAGAATTTTTATTAAAGAAATTAAGTCTTTAGTGGCTAGGTATGGTTGAGCCTTAATTTTCTAAGTATCAAATGATTTTTTTTTTACTTAAAGGAATCACCACAAAAACAATTTTTACAAAATTCGGATTTTGGGATGAACTATATTAAAAAACATGTTTACAAAGTAAAATGGAAATTTTTATTGAAAAACAAAGGCCTTAAGGAATATACATAATGAAGGCTTAATTTTAACAAGAATAAATAATAAATTTTATCAAGGAATTTTTCTAAAAACAAGTGGGGATTGTCAAGAATATAAGACTAGCCTTTCTAAGTTGATTTTTCATAAAGTCTTACAAGGAAAAGTTTTTAAAAAAATTTTTTTATTAAATATCATCAAGAACATGTACATGTATATCTCATGACATATCATTTATGATAGTAAGTTGTTCATGTTGCATGAATACTTACTTTAATAGTAGAAACTTCATAAACTTTCACAAAATAAATTTTCTAAATCGGTTTTTGCTACTGTTCTGATCTGATCGATCTTTTCGAAGCTTCAAAGTTTTCAAAACTTAAATATGATATTATAATTAGATAGATCATTCAAATTAGATAGAAATTGATATATAATTTGCTAAATTCCGAGTTAAAACAACCAAGTTATGGCCATTTTAAGTTGGAATTCCCGCTTAAGACGAGAATTACAAATTTGATAGTTTGTATGAGATGGTTTGGATTAGTTAAGTGATGAAATACTTATTAGGGTATTTCTTCCTTTTTAGGTGACCCTGAAATCGACGATTCCCTACCACCAGATTACTTTTACTAAGAGACGGTGATCCAACGAGTGAGTTTTCCTCTTATTCTGTTACCTTGATTGTGCTTATAGGTAGTTGCATTAGAAGGAAAAAGATAAAATGGTGATGAGTTGTGATATAATCTTGGTTGAATGAATGATAAATATATCGAGGCAAGACTTGTTGTAAAAATCATTGTATGAGTTAGCATAGACTTGAATTGTTTGAAATTCTCTATGATCACTCTTAACCTACATAATTAACTGCCATGATTATTGAATTAAACTGTACATGCATACCACGTAGTAAGTCACGTTGCATTAGCTAATATACCTTTGGTGGGACAAAAGTACATTAGCGGAAGGCGAGGGGGCCTATGTTAACATTAAGGATGCGAGATCGCTTAAGTTAACGGAAGTGGGGTGGGCACTTGAATCAACTACATAAAACAACAAACGTTGTAAAATTAAGAGAAAGAGATCGGGATTATGGTTGCATGACTTATGGACCACCCCAGCCCCGAATGGAACGCATAAATCCATTCACATATGGCTACCGGAAAGTCATATGCTTGTTGCTCATGTGTTTGTTCATGCATAGCATATGGATGATTTATAACTTGCTTGGTATGGTACGAATTAAGGAACTCTCACTAAGCTAGTGTAGCTTACCCAATAGATGTTTGGATAAATGGTGGCGGGAATGCTACTTGGGGACCGAGATGATTGGAGCTGAATATAACTTCGGGATTTCGGCAGGAAGTAAAATGCTTGAAGATATTAGCTAGGTGTTATGATTTGTCTTATAATAGTTTGTGTAGTGAAATCGGTGGATGAATTGAAATTGGAGTATAGTGAATTGTATTTCCTTTACATTGTTACTCGAGTTATGTCAATATAAAATTTACCACTTTGATGTGTCTCTTACATGTGTTAGACGCCTTGTATAGTATAGAAGCCTTCGCGTGACTAAGGCAGTCATTCTTAGGCTTTAATATTGTGTCGACAGATTGCTACGTTTAGGGTACCTTCGGAGTGTGACAGTTTAATTAGTATCAGAGCAACAAGGTTTTGGGAATTAGGTAGGAAGACTTTAGGAGAATAGAATGTTAAGATACGATCTTAGGAATGGATAGGTAAGTGTTAGATAACCTTAAGTAAAGAAGAAACTAGATTTAACTCTATGACCCTTAAGTATGACTTTCGATTATTAAAGATTTGAATTCTATCTTAGAGACTTCTGAAGAACATAGAAACAGATATAAGGAAGGAAGATTAAAAATATTGAGGAGACGATCGAATATATTCTATCAACTGCAAAATACAAGAGTAAGTGACCTTACCTAACTTTTGGTTCAAGCCAATAATAGGAATAGTAGATTATCCCTTTGACCTATAAGACCACTAGGGGGGAAGGATTAACTGCGCGCTTTCACCGTTTTTCTAAATAAACGAGTTTAAAGAAAATAAAAGTTTATAACTCTTTTTCTAAATCATAAGCAACTTGTGTGCAGTATAATTAGGCTAACGTAATTGTTTCGTCTTGTTTCTAGGAGACCACCTGAGGAGAACATGCAACAGTCGACTAGCCTTCCCGAGGAACAACAAGTAAGAGACACTCTACCACCGCAAGATCCAATGCATCAAGTCATAGACCTTCTAGGATGTTTGGTGGATGCACAAAGCTCCTCTTGCAACATGTGCTTATTAGGAATGTGTCGATTCAGGTGGAAGGACCCACTAAGTGATAATGCAAGGAATTAAGATTCCTTTTCTATGGCTAGTTCAAGCTCTAAAGTCGGGAGGTTTAAGACAACTAGCCTATTTGTTAAGAATGACCTTTTAAAAGGCGTCAGATCCATTGTTGGAAGTGCAAGGAAGGTCATTATCTAAAACAATGTCCACAGCTGAAGCACAAGTGTTACCTCTGTGAGGATCCCGAACATAAGATTATGGACGTCAAGAAAGAAGACCCTAAAGTGTTTCATCTGCAAACAGCCGGGACACTAGGCAAGTAGATGCCCCTAAAGGAATTAACAGGCAGATAGCTGCCCTTGTTTGGAAGAAGTCAGTCTTCTAGAAATAACAATAGATCTGTTGTCGAGCGTTAGTTAGGAGCAATTAACTTTTTGAGTAAAAAAAAGGAACAAAGATGTTTTGAAAATGTAAATCGATGTTGTGGTTTATTATCTAGTCCATGAATTGACTCCAATGTATGTTTTGCATCCTTTCTTTGAACTTTTGTAAAGGAAGACTTACATCTTCTCTTGATTTCATGTATTTCGTTTTGGATATTATGAAGTTCCTATTATTGATTTTGATTCCAATAGAATTTCAATATTTCTTATATGTTTTTTTTTTCCGCATTTCTATGTTTTGTATTTTCAATAAATTTCTCTAAGTCTCTTTTAACGCCTTAAGACGTGATAAAAGATTTAGAATTTTCGCCCGAGCTTAATAAAATAGTAGGAGACATACCCAACCACAACAAAACCCGTCATGACTCCTTTAGGACCCGAGAACCGAATGATACCTGAACGACCTAACCAAGAGGGAGATGCTTCAATCGAGATTGAATGACTTACTAGTCAGATAAGAAATTACATGCAACAGACTCAAGCCAGTTTGACATTTATATTTGTAAGACATGTGCAAGAAACGACGCAAGACGAGCCACCATCACCTCAATTCCACCAAAGCCTCTTACCATGCTTCATAAAGTGTAACCAATATTTAGACGGAGCTTTTGGAAAATCAGATAGAGCAGAGGATTAGTTAACACACATTGAGAGGTCCTTTAATGCTTTTGGGGTACCACACCACTTGAGAATTATGGGACCTATATGCTCTACATACATGTCTGAGTATGGTGGGAATCTAAAGAAAGAAAGTTGATGCCTCCAGTTACATGGGAGATATTTAAATATGAGTTTTTGGATAAATATTTCCCTAGGAGCTTAAGAGTCCAGTATAGTGCAGATTTCCTCAAATATCACAAGGAGATTGTAGTGTGGAACAGGATGAAACCGAGTTCAATAGATTGTTGCAATACGCTCCGGAATCATATAAACAACGTGAAGAACTCAAAAGACAAGTGTTTCTAAAGGGTTTAAAAGAATATCTTCAGACTCGATTGGGGGAATTTGATATCAGGAGTTATCCAGGATTGCTAGAAAGAGCACAGATAGTAGAAAATGCCCAAAGGAGGAGGCAAGAAAGAAATAATAAGGAAATGGAGTTTTGTGTTGCAATGACCCCAAGTCGAAAAGTTAGAACACTTCACTTGGATGAAGACCCAAACAAGGAAGATGACACAATATTGGATAAGATATAATGTTGGAATTACTATTGGATTAAATAGCTATACTAAGAATAGGAAAGCTCGAGACCATTAAAAGCTAGTATGAGCCAATGATGGAAAGTAAAACAAAACTCGATTAATTTAACAAATTCCAGACACCCCTCATATAACTTTTGTTAATAAAGAACTTTGAAAGATCGAAAATCTATGACGATCATTACATAAAAGATAAAACTTCAGTAATCAAATCTCAATTACTAAACTCCATAAGATCTTCATAAGTAATAATTATACAATAAAGCAATGAGATCTCTTGATTTCAACCCCATTAAGATGATCACGATGATAAGAGTTTAAAACAAGGATGACTTTAATCTTTAAAGAAATATGGATCTCAAAGCACAATATTGTATATACAGCTACATAAGAATGGAGAAGCAAAACCACAACCTTCGTTGGTCAAAGTAATTGGGTCATGTAAGGTCGTATTGTCATGAGTCGTCTAGTGTCGGCTGAGTTGAGTCGTCTGTGGTCTTGAGTCAAGTCCGTGTCGTTTTCCAAAAGAGTCGTGTAAGCGAAGGTTGGAATTGCTAAGCCAAATCTTATTAATTTGTATGTGCTAGATTTCATAAAATATCTATCATACAAAATTTAGAAATGATATAAACCAAAGCATAAACCGGTGCTAGAAATATAACTCGAAATTCACAATCTCTTCTCAATAAATGATACACTCATAACAAGTTTTGCGAACAAAACTTTCTTTAAGGTGGGGAGGATGTAAACCCCATAAAAATTCAGTAAATAATTCCAAAATAAACATCGAAAATAAACTCTAAAAATGACTTCAAATTAAAACCGAACTTCGACCAGTCCTAAATCACAAACGAATACAGAAAATTTCTTAATCTTGAGAAAATGAGAATCCTTAAAAATAAAATAAGAACTCAACAATCTTCAAACTCAAAACCACTACGTACGACAAATTTCATACTTAACTTTGATTGTAAAATCGAGTAATATAGAACCTAAAAATAAATTATTAAAAAGTAAATAATGATAAACCTTCGGAAATAAAACTCAATTCAAGAATTCTGAAAATATTGAGAGATATTAAATACTTACAAAAATAAAATTTAAAATAATTTTATAAAATTAAATATGTTGTATAAAATATAAAACATCAGTTTCCAAATTGGCAAAGATTTAAACCGGAAAATCACCCGAAAACCCTAAGTGGAATATAATAGTTTTAGTCCAGCAATCTCGCGTTCTTAGTCCTAGAGGCCGAGATATAGTTTAAGTGCGTAGAGTAGCTCACAGTAATATAAGATCGCTTAAAAATATCAGATTGGTAAACTTTTAGCCTATTTCGAACCCATTTGGATACAGACTTTAAAAAGTGTGTCCCTGGCTCGGGATATCAAATCTTCATCAGACCTTTCATCAAACTTTCCAAGATTATGTGGATTCTTTTTCACAAAGCATGTACATCCAAACACATGAAAATATGAAACATATGGTTTTCTACCACGAAATAATTCATATGATGTTTTTGTAGTATAAGGTCTAATGTATACTCTATTCATTATATAACATGCAGTTGCAACAGCTTTAGCCCATAAATATTCAGCTATTCCACTTTCATTCAACATAGAACGTGTCATTTCTTGTATTGTTATATTCTTTCTTTCAACTACCCCGTTTTGTTGAGGTGTATATGGTGTTGAAAAATTATGATTTATTCCATGTTCTTCACAAAAAGAGAAATAAAGCATTATCAAATTTTGTACCATAATCATTTCTTAAAGAGACAATAGAAAAACTTTTTTCATTTTGTATTTGTTTAGCAAATTTTTGAAACATTTCAAAAGTATCTGATTTGTACTTTAAAAAGAAAACCCATGTATATCTTAAAAAATCATCTACTATCACAAGTCCATATTTATTTCCTCCTAGACTTAGTGTTCTAGTAGGTCCAAATAAATCAAGATATAAAAGCTCAATAGGTCTTTTTGTTGAAATCATATTTATGCTTTTATGAGAAATAGAGACCATCTTATTCTTTAAATAAGTTTCACATTTCACATCATGCTTTATATTGATTTTAGGTAAGCCAACAACAATATTCTTTTTGGAAAGCTTTTCCAAATGATTAAAATTCACATGACCTAGTTTTTATGCCAAACATGTATGCTGTCATTCATAGTCAAAAAGCAACATTCAACATTCATATCAGATGGTGTAATTAGATATACATTCTTTTTTCTAAATCCTTCAAACAATTTAACTCCATTAGAATTATATGCAAAATATTTGTTTTTCTCAAAATTCATTTGATAGCCTTTATCATATAATTGACTTATGCTTAAGAGATTATGTTTTAGTCCTTTTACCAAAGAGACATTTTCAATCATGTATGGAGGATGACCAATTGTACCTGTTCCAATTATTTTACCACGGTTGTCATCACCAAATCTCACATACCCCTTTTCTTTCCAAATTATGCTAGTGAACAAAGAAGCATCTCCAATCATGTTGCTTGAACATCCACTATTCAAGTACCATGTTTATTTTATTTTTGCTCCTTGTTCCTACAAATATGAACAAAAAGGTGATCAAACCTTTTTAGGAACCCAAACAAACTTGGGTCCTTGATAAGTCAAGCTCATCTTATCTTGTTTCTTAACTGGATGTATACTGAGCTTGTTTCTTTTGTAGAAACAATATTTTTCAATATGACCTATTCTGTTACCAAATGAACATGCATATGGATGTTTGTGATATCTTTGATTTATCATTTGATAATAATTTTGTCTTGGATAATTAATATATGCATACATGTACCCTCTGACATACCTTCTGATAGGATAGCTTTGTTGAGCATACCTTCTAATGTACCTTCTGTCGTTATTGCTCTTGTTGTTTTTGACATATTGTACAGTGGCTATGTCGTTTCCAGATTTATTTTCTTTAACAAAAACCGCCTTTTTCATATTTTTTGTTGAAATCCCATTTTCATATCTAAGTCCATGCTTTATAAAAGAAGGTCTTTGACTACTAATTAGTATATTTAATTTCTTATCACTCTCATTAAACTTATTAAACGTGTTATTGATGGATTAAGATAGATCTTCTACTTGACTTTCTAGATCTTTGATCTCGGTTTTCAAAACTTCATTTTCTTTCTTTAAAATATCAGTTTTGACAAATAATTTCTCAATGTCATTCTTTAAAATATCGTTTTCATCAATGAGTGATTTATTTGTTTGTCACAAAGCATCTTTTTCGTTCTTTAGAACTTTATTTTCAACATCTAGCTTAGATATCTTTGAATCCACCTTTTTAAGTGCTTTAAGTAACTTTTTCATTTCAGAATACATATCATTTTCATTTATTTCTTCATCGGAATCAGAATTTACCTCGGAAGTTGCCATTAAGCACAAGTTGGCTTCTTTTTCATTCTCACTTGTACCTTTTGATTCACTTTCTGATGCATCAAGATCACTTCAAGTTGCCATCATTGCACGGCTTTTCTTCTTGAATTTCTTCATCTGTTTGTTTAAGATTGGACACTCATATTTAATGTGGCATGTTTGCATTCATAATAAACAATCTCCTTTCTTTCTTTCTTTTCCTCCTTTTCTTTATAGTTTTTTTTTCTACACTAAACTTGTTAGTTTTATTATAATTATTAAATTCCTTACCTTTAAGGAACTTGCTTAATCTTCTTATAAGCATGTCGACACTCTCTTCAATGTCATCATCATCGGAGTCGGTTTCATTATTTATGATTTTCCTTGCTCTGAATGATATTGCTTTTAAACTTTCTTCAGTTTCCTCAGTTGTGTTAAGATGTGATTCATAAGCTAGCAACTTCTTCCTTAATTGACTGAGAGTTAGCTTGTTCAAATCTTGGGCTTCTTCAATTGTTGTCTTTTTAGCATCCCATGACTTGGGTAATATTCTGAGTGTCTTTCTGATAAGATCAAAATCATCCATTTTCTTCCCAAGAGAGGTTATTTCATTTGTTACAGCAGTAAAACGATTAAAAGCTTCTTTTATTTTCTCATCAGGTTTGATTTTGAACAATTCATATTATTGTAACAAGGAATTAATCTTTGTTTCTTTAATAGTATTAGTTCATTCATAAGTGTTGGACAAAGTATCCCAAATTTCTTTTGCAGTTTCACAAGAAGAAATTAAATAAAATTCAGAAGGAGCTATTGTTGTGAGTAAATGATTCTTAGCCTTATTTTTCTTCTCTATAAGCTTTAGTTATGCATCAGTGAAGCAAGTATTATCAGTCATAGTCAATTGAGTATCTCCAAAAGTAATCACCTGCCAAGAGCCATAGTCATTAGCTTTTATGTAAGTAGACATGCGCATTTTCTAATATAGATAGTTTATGCCATCAAAATATGGAGCTCGGTTAATAGCAATGTTGTTTTTTAGCCAATTAAAAAGATCACTCATAAAATATATGAGCACTGCTCTGATACCAATTGTAGGTATCAAGATTTTAAAATAAATACTCTTTTAAAAATTGAGCTTGGCTATGATACCAATTGTTGGTCCCAAAAAAGATAACCAAGAGGGGGTGAACTGATTATAAAATTTTACTTTAAAAAATTTAAACAAAATTCACACCACTTGATTATTCAATTAAAATGGCTTTGAAACTTTCTTAAAACTATAAACTTAACAAATATAAACTTTAAACAAATACTTGGATCAAAATGATTTGCTTAAGCTCACGAAAAATCAAGAGTTATTTCAAAACTTTTTGCTTCTAGAAATCTTCTAACTAACTCTCTGATCAAGAAAATATAGATAAATTACTCTCTGATCAACCTTCTGAGCATATATCACAAATATAAAAATAAAGAGCAATGCATGAATTTAAAGAAAGATAAGGGAGTAGAAAGTGCAACGCGAATTATAGAGATTCTTTCTTGAGCATCAATCCTCTCTTCTAATTCTAAGCTAGGGTCCCGGTATTCCACACCAGTTGAGTTCCACTATTCAATCAAATCAACAAAGTTACAAGAAGTTCTTGCCAATTCTCTTTAGCTACAATTCATTCAGCTTGATTCTCCTAAGCAATCAATCTATTGAGCTTACTTGTAACTCTCAAACTCACATTAATTGTGTAAAATCAAACCAGAGGAATAAAAAGTAAGTTTCCTCAAATATTTCATTCAAAAAGGACACTAGATGTAAGCCCCTGAAAATTTTAGTAAATAATTCCAAAATGATCTTCGAAAATAAACCCTAAAAATGACTCCAAATTAAAACCAAACTTCGACTAGTCCTAAATCACGAACAAATCCAGAAATTATTTAATCTTGAGAAAATGAGATTTCCTTAAAAATAAGATAAGAACTCAACAGTCTTCAAATTCAAAACCACTACATACGACAAATTCTATATTTGACTACAACTTGTAAAATCGGGTAATAAAGAACCCAAAAACAAATTAATAAAAAATAAATAACGATAAAATTTCGAAAATAAAACTCAATTCAAGAATTCCGAAAACGTTAAGAGATATTAAAATACTTACAAACATAAAATTTAAAATAAATTTCTCAAATTAAATATGTTGTATAAATATAAACCCCTAATTTCCAAATTGGCAAAGACCTAAATCGGAAAATCACCCGGGAACCCTAAGTAGAATACAGTAGTTTAAGTCTGGCAATCTCGCGCCCTTAACCCTAGAGGCTGAGGTATAGTTTAAGTGTGTAGAATAGCTCATAGTAATATAAGGTTGCTTAAAAAATCATATTGGTAAATTTTTGACCTAATTCAAACCCGTTTGGATATAGACTTTAAAAAGCGTGTCCTAAGGCTCGAGATATAAAAATATACCATTAGTACCATTAGACTCATATTTTCATAAGGATTTCTAAAATATCAGTTTTATAATTTTTCGATAACTAGAAATATCTTATTTTGCAATTATATTCGTATTTCATTACTATCGGCAATACATTAGCCTTTTGCACTATTCACTACTATTCATTATACAATTTTATTATTCTTAGAAACTCTTATATTTTTAGATAAATATTTTATATATCATAGGAAATTCCGTTTTTCTAAAATTTAGTTAGTTTCGACTTTTTACGGAATCAGTGTCTATTTAAGATCCGATATTAAAAATAAAATAAATTAATTTAATAATTGAAAAATATTTGAAAAATATTTTTATTTTCATAGAATAATTTTTCAAGTTATAAAATATCATTTATAGCTCATATTCGCGTATTTTGATCATACCAGTAACATATTTGTTGAAATACTAAAATAATTCAAATAATTATTTAATTTTATTTATGAAAATTCTGCCATTCATTTAAAGATATTTTTCTTAATTTTATTTTATATATTTTCTTAATAAAAAGTATTTTTTCAACCCGTACTTCAAGTACACTTCAATTGCCAGTTTTACACAATTAATCAAGTTTTCTTTCACTCATTCTACACTCCATTTCCCCACAAATAGCAGCTGACCACACTCATAGAAATAGCCATTTTTCTTTTATTGATTAATTTATTTAATGATTTAAAGTCTTATTTAGTTAGCAAATTAAATGACGCAAGTTACACTTTTAAAAATTTAAGTTACAAACTAACTAAACCTCCTCTCTCTCCTTTGCATATCCATCCCACCCTACCCCCCCACCCCAATTTGCTACCATTGTTTTATTTTTTTTTTCTTTCAATTAATACACTCCTCTCTCTCCATTTAATGCCTCTCGTTTACACCCTTTCCTCCTTTGAAACCCTACACCATTTACTCTCTCTTTTTTCTCTCTTTAAACCTTTCTTAACCTTGTTCTAGTAAGGAATACAAGCTGCCCCCATCTCTAAATCTTGCTTCCACACTCCATTCTTGAAGATCCTTTGAGTAAACTTTCTTCTTAAGCTTCCATAGATGATATAGGTAAAGTATAGAAAGAGTTTCATGCATCAAATGACCTTCCATAAGCTTAAAAGCTAAGGATGATGATGCCAAAATGAAACACTCCTCTTATCCATGATTATTTTCTTGTATCATTATTATTTTCTTGTTAAAAGTAGTTATATTTTGTAGATCTAACTTTTTTTTGTAGCTTTGATTTTGTTTATGTTTTAGATCTTGTTATATGAGTTATTATTTTGTTATTGCTAATGATTTATGCATATATTCATCATTTACATAACCATCATAGGGTTCATGCATTTATAACTAGATCTAGTTATTTTAGGTTCATAAATGCATTAGACTTTTGATTTATTTTCTTAAATAACTTTTAATAGCTTGATGATAGTAGAAAAGTTTTAGAAAGCTCAAGATCTATTTTAGTTTCAACAAAAATCATTTTTGAAAATTCGAATAAAAAGGGAACCATATTTAGAAAAGCTATTTTTCAACTTCAAAATGTGTATTTTTCATTTAAAATGAAGGGCTTAAGGAATAGATATCATAAATGAATGATTTTGAGGAGTAAAGTTTAGATCTATGAGTTTATAGTTTACTACCATGTATTTCTTTAATATTTGTGCTCATATTATGTGTAGATCTTAGATTTGAACTTGAATAAAAAGAGTGAAATTCGTATCTTGGCAAAACCTTTATCTAAAAACCACTTTCCAAGTCTCAAAATGGAAGTTTTAGTTGAGAAAATGAAGGTTTAGTGGATGTATATCATCAAGACTTCTTTTTACAAGAGTCAAAGGTGATTTTCAAAATAAAAATCTCATTTTCGGATTTAGGCCAAGGCATAGTTTAAAAACATGTTTTCCAACTCAAAAATGAAGTTTTTATTTAAGAAATGGAAGGCTCTTAAGATAGGATATGTAAAGGATGATTTTTCCTAAGCTTAGATGGATTTTATCAAAAGATATGTCCAAAAATAAATTTGATAAATTCGGATCTCAACCAAGACCAATTTTGAAAACCCATTTTTCAACACCAAAATAAAAGATTTGTTTAGAAAATGGAAGGCTTATGGAATAGGTATCAAGATGAGATGTTTTTGATAAGTAAATGATAGATCTACTAGTAGAGATTCTCAAAAATAGGAAGAGTTTACAAAATATAAAATTTGAGTTTTATCCAAATTTTGTAAATTCGGATAGTTCCAAAACCATGCCTTAAAAACCCTTTTATCAACTTCAAAACTTGTGTTTTATATGAAAAATGAAGAGTTTAGGTCATAGATATCATCAAGTAATGATTTTTATAAATTAAGATGAGATTTTCTAAGAAAAATATGTAGAACAAGGAGTAGAAATAAAGTAGGAAAATTTAAGTTGTTTGTCGTTTTAAGAAATTCGTAATAATGGAGTAATGGTATGAAAACTCCTAACTTTTAAACTCAAAATAGAAGTTTTATTAAAAAAATGAAGTCGTTAGTGGCTAGGTATGGTTGAGCCTTAATTTTCTAACTATCAAATGATTTTTACTTAAAGGAATCACCATAAAAACAATTTTTATAAAATTTGGATTTTTGGATAAACCAATTTTAAAAACATGTTTATAAGGTGTATGTAAAGACCCAATCCTCTAAATCCCGAGACTTAGAGTACCAAATCTCCAACCACATATAACGTTTTCACATTATATGTAAGGTTATCCTAAAACTAACAGTTTATGCAAATTGTTTGATCAAATCACTAAACTTTGTAAAGAACTTTTTTTAAATAAAACAAGATTGCTAACAAAAGCAATCTATACATATATTTACATCAAATAACCATTTCTTTGTGTCAATACATGACACTACAAAACAAATTACATGTTTTCTCAAAACATGAGGACCCTAAAGGATCTTAAGGTCATTACAAAAGAAATTGGCTTAACTAACAAGCCTTCTATACATAGCTTGTCCTTAGCAAAAAGTCTTCTAAAAGTCCCGGGTCACCGGATCCTATTCATCCCACTCGTCCAGAAATCTTTCGAAATCGGACCCGTAGCCTAAGTCATCGTAATACTCGTCTCCAATACCTGTAAAGCAGCAAAAGTGAGCCAGAGGCCCAGTACACAATAACTAATGCATAACAAGTCATCCAATTGATGTAATGCATCATAGAATAAGTGGTTATCTTTCTTACACTTTCTTTCACAAATCAACAAGAGGGTATTCAAACCCCGATCACACTTCGGGAATCCCGGGATCCTGAGTAACAGCAGCTGCTCAGGGGGTTGATATAAGCAGTCCGAATACTTATATCTCCTATATCTACTTAAACTTAGTCCATAACATGAACCTAGTTCACAAGTTCCCATAAACTTTGAACTAAATCATTGTACTTCCCCCTAAGTTTAAGCAAACGTTACACAGATACAATTCCCCCCTATCGGCTACCCACTTAACCAAAAGAATCGCTATTGCATCATAGCGTACCATTGCATCATGGTAAAGTCATTGCATCATGACTTGGTTAAGCGCCTAGCTAACATGTCATTGCATCATGACAGGTTTGCTGCTCCTCGGACCAGATTAAACAGCGTAATAGACATCCCATTCATTCAATTGTTAAGCCGAATCAATTTAAGTCAAATTAGAAATGTCTGATCCTAGCAAACATCAAACAAGTTATTGCGTACCTGAACCCGTTAGTATAGAACTAGGATCTCTCGGTGATGAACTAACCGAAGAATCCTTAACTGTAATGGAAATATCACAGTAATCAATAAATCAACAAGTATGGATTCCATTATCACAATTATACACATATTAAATCCATATCACAATTAATCAAGGAAATCCAAATAATCGAATACAAGGTCACAAATAAGTATTTAAACATCCTATTATATCTTAAATCTCTTTATAAAAACTCAATTGCTCAAATAACAAACTTCGGAAAATTTTGAAGAAAGTTTTTGAATTTCAAAAGCACAGGGGATAGGCCGGCAGCCAAAGCCGGCGGCTTTGGGCCGGTGCTCAAAGTTCTGAAAATCACACTACCAGCGCTGGCAGTGTACAAGGGTACGCCGTCAGCCTTTGTATCCTATGCCGGCGGCCTTGAGCCGGCGTAGAATCCAAAACCAAAATTTTCAAAAACGTCCAGAGAGGTCTAAGCCGTCCGCCTACTCAGATACACTGGCAGCTTAGACACTTACGCCGGCGGCCTTGATTCCCAGCGGCTGGCGTACAATATGAACGAAAGAACGCTGGATTACTTTCTTAGCAAAAGCCGGCGGCTTTCATCCAGCCTTAAAATTTCTGAATCCAACGCTGCCTCTAAGCCGGCGGCATTGAATTCCCAAGTTGCCGGCGTACGTTCTAAAAACAGGTTTAAACGAAAATTCAAATCCCCTGTTTTTCCACTTTGTAAAATTCTATGTCAAAACACTTCAAAACTTTCCTCCACTACACTATCTACTTCATATACTCACTCCTACATATACTACTCAAATCTAGCAACTCTAAGCATGAATTCAACACAATTAAACATTTCAAACTCCACTACAATCCATTCTACATTTCTCTATACAAATCCTCTTCACTTACTCCCCACACTTCAACCATGCATGCACAAACTCACATACTCCTATAACTCATTTATAACTCATACAAAGCATGAACAAACAATTTGACTAACATTGAATTCAATCCATCCAATAACCCTACAACTACTTCAAGAAAGAAAACAAATCAAAACAACAATCACAACTAAATCAATTCAAATACATATATATATATGTCTTGAGAATAACTTTGATTTTCAAACTCGATATAAACCTTGCCTTAAGCTTGGAAATGGAGATGGAAATGGATGAAGAAGAAGAAGAGAAAAAGAAGGAAGAAAAGGAAAATTCGGATAAAATTTGAGCTGCCCCAAAAAGTAGTCAAATTAGCTTAATTTTGACTTTTACACATTCCAAATTTACCCCTTAATGCATATATTAACTTAGGTTGCATTTAGCTTTAATTTGAGTCTCATTTGGCTTATATTTGGGGCATAAATGCTAACTTAATTACAAGAAACTCAATCAACTAACTTAAGAGAAATTATAGTTGATTTATTAATCTAACTTAACTTAACCTTTTTAATGTATAAAAGACAACATTAATAATTTCATTACACACACATTAATGCATATAGAACAAAATATTAATGTCAACATATACATATGCATAATTATATATCTTAAACTATTAACAACATAACCATGCTCATTCAATTCAACAATTTAGAATAATTAGATAAACATATGAAATCTAAATAAAAAAGTAATTCTAAGTCATTTCAGTGTAAAATGGAAATTTTATTGAAAAACAAATGCCTTAAGGAATATTGATAATGAAGGCTTAATTTTAACAAGAATAAACAAATTTTAGCAAGGAATTTTTCTAAAAACAAGTGGGGATTGTCAAGAATACAAGACTAGCCTTTCTAAGATGAATTTTTCATAAAGTCTTACAAAGAAAAAGTTTTCTAAAAATTTCTTTTATTCAATATCATCAAGAACATGTATATATATATATATATATATCTCATGGCATTTCATTTATGATAGTAACTTGTTCATATTGCATGTATACTTGCTTTGGATTGTAGAAACTTCATGAACTTTCACAAAATAAATTTTCTAAATCGGTTTTTCGCTATTGCTTTGATATGATCTGATCTTTTCGAAGCTTCAAAGTTTTCAAAACTTAAATATGATATTAGAATTAGATATATCTTTCGAAGGAGATAGAAATCGATATATAATTTGTTAAATTCCGAGTTAAAACGACCAAAGTTATGGCCGTTTTAAGTTGGAATTCCCGCTTATGATGAGAATTACGAATTAGATAGTTTGTATAAGATAGTTTAGATTAGTTAAGTGATGAAATACTTATTAGGGTATTTCTTCCTTTTTAGGTGACCCCGAAATCGACGATTCCCTACCACCGGATTACTTTTACTAAGAGATCAGTGATCTAATGGCCGAATGAGTTTTCCTCTTATTCTGTTACCTTAATTGTGCTTGTAGGTAGTTGCATTAGAATTAGGAAAAAGATAAAATGTTGATGAGTTGTGATAGAATCTTGGTTGAATGAATGATAAGTATATCGATACAAGACTTGTTGTAAAAATCATTGTATGAGTTAGCATAGACTTGAATTGTTTGAAATTCTCTATGATCGCTCTTAACCTACATAATTAACATGCCATGATTATATGAATTAAACTGTACATGCATATCACGTAGTAAGTCACGTTGCATTAGCTAATATACCTTTGGTGGGACAAAAGTACATTAGCGGAAGGCGAGGGGGCCTATGTTAACATTAAGGATGCGAGATCGCTTAAGTTAACGGAAGTGGGGTAGGCACTTGAATCAACTACATAAAACAACAAGAGAAAGAGATTGAGATTATGGTTACATGAATTATGGACCAACCCACTCAAGATTGGAATTATGATTGCATGTCTTATGGACCATCCAAACCTCGAATGAAGGGCGTAAATCCATTCACATATGGCTACCGGAAAGTCATATGCTTGTCTGCTCATGTGTTTGTTCATGCATAGCATTTGGATGAATTATAACTTGCTTGTTATGGTACGAAATTAAGGGAACTCTCACTAAGCTAGTGTAGCTTATACCCTAATAGATGTTTGAAAAAACAGGTTGACGGGAGAATGGTACTTGGGGACCGAGATGGTTGGAGACAAATATAACTTTGGGATTTCAGCAGGAAGCAAGAATGCTTGAAGATATTAGCTGGGTGTTATGAATTTTCTTGTAATAGTTTGTGCAATGAAATCTGTGGATGAATTGTATTTGAAGTATAGTGAATTGTCTTTCCTTTACATTGTTACTCAAGATGTATCGATATAAAATGTATTACCCCGATGTGTCTCCTCCATGTGTTAGACGCCTTGTACATAGCATGGAAGCCTTCGTGTGACTGAAGCAGTCATTCCTAGGCTCTAATATTATGTACGGTGGACTGCTACGTTTAGGATACCTTTCGGGGTGTGACACTAGAAAATTATGACAGTATTTGCACGATAACAATGCCTCGATCACCGTTTTCTTCTTTTGTTTTTCTCACAATTGTTGTTGTTCTCTATATGGTTTTCCTCTTTTTAATCATATTTACTCCAACGGCCAGAAGAGGAAATGGATAACTTCGTTCTAGAACTTGCGTGTGGAATCCGCTTGTGTTTATCCAAAATCTGTCAAACATACCATCTTGTGTTTATCTTGTAATCCGTTCAATTTGAATTTTGATTTCTTGAAGTAATCTTAAAATTTCTGCTTCAAAGGATAATCCCAGCTATCTAACAACTTATATGTTTATGTTGATCTTGAATTTCGAATTTGAAAACATCTGTTATTAACCAAATCCTTCATCTGGTACTGTTCATGTTACATTCAAATTCTCTATGATTTTCAAACTTCAAAATTCCTTAGACATACTCTTTAAAAATGTGAAATATGTTTTGTAATTACTTCATATTATGCACACTAACTTTCTCCTCAAATATAATTCATTGTAAATTAAATTTCTAAGCTTGAATTGTTCTTCTTCAAAAATGCCATTATAAGCTTTCGAAAATTTTGATCATGAATTCAAAATTAAATCCCTGCAAATATTGAACTAACTTTGTGGAACACATTGAGTATATTACCCAAATTATACTCAACATTGGAGCTAGGCCTTCAAAAATTAAATCTGAGTTGAAATACACGTGATGTTGTTCTTGTATACTAATGTTCTGATAGTTTAAAAAAAGACTTGCATTCCATTGAAGAACCTTCTGATATTCTTTTTTATATAATTCTTATATTGCACACTTAATCAAAAATGTAAGAAATCATTTAATCATTTTTTTTTATCATCAAAATCATTATTTGAGAGAAACCAACACTATTACCTTACTTCATATATCAATAACTAAAACTCATAACCAAACTAATGAATTTCCCAAATCAGCTATAAACCAACAACAACTCTTAACCTGTAACTACTCAAACAAGCAAATAACAAGAATAAAACAAGAAACACTTACTTAAACTTGCTTAGTCTTGAAGATGGAAGCTTGTCTTGCTTTCCTTGACAATTTAAAAAGAAGAAATTGAAGTTGATGTGTGGTGTGTGTGTGTGGTGTAACCATCAGTTTTGAAAGAGAGGAGAGGGCAAGGAAGAGGAAAATTTTTGCCTCTTTAAAAGATAAACACATGGATATATATAAATTCATATTTGATTTTTGAGGCTTTTTCAAACTTAATCAAGTGTGTGTGTGTGTCAATCCCTAAAAGGGTACCCTAAACATGATAGTCACCACACTCAATATCTAAACTCGTGTATGACTACTTTAGTCATTCCATGGGTTTAAACACCGGGTGTAAGGCTCACGTTCAACAAATAGGGACACATACTTTGAATCGGATTAGCTTAAGAAGACATACATAGTAATAAGAAAGTAAATCATAACAGTTATAGCTACATTCATCTATTACATGAGCTAAGGGGCATACCCCCGTCAAAATATTAAGAGTTCTTAAGTCCTCAGAAGTCTCTTACAACAACCATTATATATATCAATTTAGGAGATTCAACTAGAAGTCTATGCCTACATCTAGGTCCTGACTTCTTCAAAAAGCTCCTTAAGTTCCAAAAGCTATACCTGAGGAAAGTGGCTTCTCAGAGATAGCCATAAATATTCATACTGCAATAGGAAACTATAGGGGTATAAGCTTACAAGCTTAGTGAGTTTCATTTCCAAAATTAAATACTCAACAAACAATATATAGCAGGCAAGTTATATTAACAGCCATATGAAATGCACAAGTACGTAAGCATACAATACATAAAACCTTCCGAAAGTCTTATGTTGAATGGATTTACGCCCTTCATTCGGGTTTAGGTGTTTTCGGCCCATACGACCAAAGATTTCAATTTTTCTCATTTATATTGTGGTTGATACAGGTGTCCATCCATACACATTTTTAATTCTGGCCCTTACGCCAACGTTTCAAATTCTGGCCGTTACGCTAACATTTTAATTTCCAGCCATTACGCCAATATTTGCGTTTACAGGTCCCTCGTTGCCCAGCTATCATGCCTTCTTCCCACAAAGGTATAATAACCTATGCAATGTGACTCACATATGGTATGCATGGTCAATTTGATTATAAGATCATGTCATATTAATTAACAATTTATGGGTGATCATAGATATTGCAAACACTTCAATCTATACTGTCACGCCTTGAAGGGTACCCTAAATGTAGCAGCCCGCCACATATAATATCAGGACTCAAGAATGACTGCCTCAGTCATGCGAAAGTCTTAGTATTACATGTAAGGCGTCTAGCACGGTAATTGGAAATGCTTTTGGGAAGTATAGTCTAAGTAAGTAAAAATTAACATACAAGAATCCAGAAATAAAGTAGATCATAAAATTAATAACCAAAGGTCTATTACATGATTTTTTAGGGGCATACCTCGTCAAATCCCAAAGATCGGAATAGTCTTTACAATATTTAAATACTACATCAAAGATTTCAAAGGAATTCTAATCTAATTCTTCAAGTAGATTTCCTCCAAAAGCTTAAAAAGAATACTTACATGGATATGAGGAGACCTCGAGTACAAAAAATAGGTGTTCCTGAGAATGCAAATACCTATAGGGTCGTAAGCTTACGGGCTTAGTGAGTAAATCCCAAAAATTCATACTGAAAGTAAAATATCAACCAAGTTTATTAGGCAAGCAAATGGAATGCAACAAACACATGAGCAAACAAGACATACGACTTTCCGGGAATCATATGTTGAATGAATTATGCCCTCCATCCGAGGTTAGGTATTCAGGCCAATTATGGCCATGACTTTGTTTAAAAAACTTTTATAGATCTTACCAGCTCCTATACGCCATCAAAAACTTATAGTTATTACAGGCTCCTACTAGCCACCAATTTACGTAGTTCTTACAGGCTTCTACTCGCCACTTACATGATATACCGGTTATGCCTACCACTACTATTATACACTTGTCCCACCAATTATATAGTAGTGAGTGCAATGTGACTTAGCATATGAAGTGCATGCATAATTTCTTAATCAAAGTGTAGTCGTTATATTTAATTTCTTTCAAGTGAGCAACCAATTTCAAACACCTCAACTGCCACGCCCCAAGCGTATCCTAGTAGTGGTAACCAAGAAACACTTGATTTCCATTACTAGTTTACCTTCCGATAATGACATGTTTTCAATAAACATGATCTTTTAGTTGCTTAGATAAGATGAACAAATATATATAAGACATAAATTAGTAAATAACCATCACACTAATAAAATATTACAGACCATATGATTCCTATAAACTCCTGCAAACACATAGTTAATGGTTCTAATGCAAGATACTTGCAACTAAAAGATAAATAGAGATATATATTCTTATCCTATACTAGTCTTTAAGCTTCCGGCTTCTAATTTCTTATCGGGACCATGCTTCTGGTAGTAATGAGCCAAGATTGCAGAGTAAACCTAAAAGGACTGTTGAAGTGTAAGCTAAACCACGAGCTCGGTGAATAACTAGAACTTACCACATAATACATACAAGTTATTTAACAATCATATGAAATGTATCAATCAGACATATGTACAATACAAGCTTGGATAACCTGGAATACAAGCTTGGATAACCTGGAATCCAAACAAGATGAAGATTTACGCCCTCTCATCGGGGTTGAAGGATCACAATCTATGGTCCACCTACTCAGGAGAGACTAAGCTTTCAGGAAGCAGTAATGTTCAATTTAATTATCTCTTTGAACTTATTGTGTTTTGTTATTTATTTCATGCTTTAGCTTTAGAAACTCCACTAAGTGTTAGTTATTTCCATGCAATACCATAAGCGGCGTCCTTCATTTACCATTTAGTTCCTATGGTATTAACAAAACAAAGGTAATCTTGCGATTAACTAATAGCTTTCTTGCCTAGATAATCCAGGCATTACCAGAGATCTGAAATACTAACACGTAGTAGGCTACCACTTACTCAAATTCTATTTTATGCAAAAGATGTAATGCATGTAAAATTTCCTTTGTGGTACCAGTAGTTTTTAATCATTTTGAAGGTGATCAAGCATTACAGACATTCAATCATGTTATAAAAGCAATATAGTCATATACAACTCTGTTATCACTTCTAATAGAGTGACTTGGTAATCAATATAATACACATTTTCCACAAACCAAACAGTACCCAATTTTAATTATCTTTTATTTAAGGTTCGTTAGCTTTACAAGCACGACCAATGTAATAAGACTGAGTTACTCACCTACTCATGTTGTTCAGTTGTAGTAATCGTCAAGAAAGTCCTCACCAATACCCAAGTTACCTATTGAGATGATTAATGTAATTATTAATGATACAAGACTATATAACCCAACTCCTATGAATGTCTAAGTGTCCTAATGTGCTACTGGGTTTTTCGTTTTATTATTAAACTAATTCTTTGAAGCTTTTACGATACTTAAGTACTAATTCATCTTTATCTCAAGTTACTTGATTTGATTTTGTCTGATATTTAAATCTATTAATCGGGTATTCAAGAATTTTAACAATTTGGTTAATTTATTTTTATTGTTTAAAACTATCAATTTCCTTCTTATTTACTTGATAAATTTTTCTCGTAAAATATAGATATCTCTATATTCACAAATTTAGACTATTTAAATTTCCATTGTTATCTAATTATTTATAATTATTTATTTAAATACATATTTAGTATTTACTAAACTCGTAATTTTTCCTGTAAATTAATTAAATACAATCTTAATGACATCAAATTTATTAATATAAATATTTGCTAACTCAATTATAATTATTTTCAAAATTTTCTTATTTGCCGCAATTAATAAAAACAATAGCAATTAATAATAATAATAATAATAATAATAATAATAATTCCGAAAAAGAAAATAAAAATAAAATAAAGTAAAACAAATGCCTTTCACAATAACGATACTTGTAATATTTATCTTATAATTTAATCAATATTAATTTATAAATTCTTACCATTAAAGTTAAAAATTAATAATAATATTACTAAAATAGCTTTAACCTTAACTTTTGAGTTTTTATTTTAGAGATTACATATAAGATTATTTAAGAAATGATAATTTAAAAAACATTATCAATTCAAGAATTCTCTTAATAATATTAGAAATATTAACAATTATAGTTGTAAAACTTAATGAACTTGGATTAATTAACAATGATGATTTATATTACTAATAATCTTCTCTTGTTAATGTTAATAGACTCGTTATATATTTTAAATATCATATATTCATTAATACCGAAAAAATATTTCATTTTTAAACTCAATTTTTCAAAAATTTTGATATTATATTACTAAATGGCAATATTATTTATAATTTATACAGAAAAATAACTAAAGAAATAATAATAATCCTAAAATTACTTACAACATTAATTATTATATAATCTGATTTAATTAACCTCGTTTTTTTTTTAAATGTTGCCGAAAGGCACACAGGTGGAACACGCCTCGTGTTTCTCCCCATGCTCATTAGGGAAGAACTGTTCATTGTCTTCCCCGATGAGCTCGATCGATTCCAACCGATTTCTGACGTTCTAAGGTCGGTTTTTCAGCTCCTATAAGCTCCTAAGACATTAAACTATCTAAATATCACATTAGAACATCAAAACAACAACATGTTCCATGATTTTCAGATCACCAAGGTAGAACTAGGGTTTTCAGAAATCACCTTCGTCGAGCCACTCCAATGAAATTCGAAGCTCCTTTTTGTGTTCGTTATGTTCCTAAGATATTCAGAAGTTAGTTTCAATCCTTAGTTTTTGAAAGAAAACATGTCGAATTACATCAACTCATCTTAAGCTCGTTTCAAGTGTTTTTTCGTAATATTTTTCCTCCGATTCGTACTGGGATTGTATGTGCGGTTTTTTCTATCTCTAGGTGTTTAGCTATTGATCACGAGTAGATTTGATCTGGAAAGTTAGAGAGGAAGTGGTGTTTTTTTTGCATTCTCTTTAAGTTTCTTAATTGTGTGTATATATAGAGAAAAAAAATGAGTATTTGCTACGTGTTTTTCCTTCCATGTTTGATCCGAATTGTCTCCACTTGCTACTGTTTCATCAATTGTTCTCTTTGTCATTAATGTGGAGTTGATTTGGCACATTTGGATTGGCTTATGGGTTGATTTTTGTTGACTTAGAATGAATTATTTAAGCAAATTTGGTTCTCTCAATTCAAGAAAATCAAGTCCCTCCATATATGTATATACGTATCCTGCAAGTGTTGTTATATATATTAATTATTTAGATAATATTCAGCTAAATTTCCGGGGAGTTTATTACATTAATCGAGTATAATTTAGCTAATATATGAGAGTTTTTACACAAAAATATTTTTAATAAGTCCTACAAAATATTTAGTTTATCAAACAATACAAATTTAAGTTTTAATTTTACATGATTGTTTGTTTTTGAAATTTGATCTCCCACGATTTAGGTTTTCTAAGCTTGTTGGGTCAATTTTTGTTTTAGCTTCAAGGGCTTAAGAAACCCTAATTTGAACAATGGTATAATTCAAATATTTGTTGAAGTTTAGATCTTGAGTTATACCAGTTTATGTTTTTGTTGTGTATTTATAATTCTAACGGTTTATCTTAAGGTTGTCATTTCCCAACTATAAACATAATTGATCAATTACTTAATATCGCCGTAGATATATAAGCTAAATTATTTATATATTTTAGGTTTGGATACCCACTATGAAATCTTATCAATAGGGTTTATTACTAACTGAAATCTCGAATTTTAGGGTTTAAGTCCAAGTATAGGTTCATTACTACACATTGTTTTAGTCTTGGGTCTTTATTGAGTGCAAAAGTAGTCATTTAATTTCTATATTTATGTTTTCCCATTTTATCTATTTATATGACAAGGATTCGGGTTTGAAAATTTGAGTTTCCTTTAATCATATCTTGAATTATCAGTTCAAGATACGAAATCTCGTTTTTGGTATCAGTTAGGATCAAAGAAGTTCTTTATTCAGTTCATAGATCCTAACCTAGCCAAATTTAAATTATGGATCTAATCTTAGGTTTTTGTTGAATTCTAGGTTTACTAACTAGTTCGTTCTTTCTATTCTAGAGTCGTGTATTATCGTGAAAGTTTTCGGGGTTTACATCGATGTAATAATATATATATAACTTATTACAAACAAATCATGTTTTGATATACTTAATATTCTTTCAACATATTAACATACCACTTCCATTTGATTTTTGCCTAATTTCTAATGCAAATAAACTTACAAGCACAGTCATAAGTATGAAAAATAAAGGGGAGTAGACACACTCAATCATGATGACACCTTTCTTTTAATGGATGAGTTGTTCGGGATTTCCACTAATCGTAGTAATCTTTCGGATGCGAACAATCCTCATTGAGATCACCTAATTAAGAAGAATAACCAAAATGAGTATTTCTTTTTATTCTATGGTACTTATAAGAACTATGTCATAAGATCTTTAAAATTCATATAGAGAGAAATTCTAACTTAAAATGGCCGTAACTTGGACATTTTAACTTAGAATTGCGCATATAATATACCATTTTCTACCTATTCGAAAAGATCTATCCAATTCTAAAACTATTTTTATCAAACTAGGTCGTTTGAGCTCAGAAACAGTGGTGATTAGATTCACCACGAATTTTACAAAACTTATTTTCTTCTTTTTATAAAAACTTGAATCAAAGAGATAGATATTATAATAGTTGTAAGACCATTGAAAAGTATATATACATATTTGTTTACTCATGTTAAATGCATGAAATTAATGAAGTTGTCTCAACTATAAGTTTTTGGTAAAAGTAAAGTCTTCTAAAACTTTCGAAAAGTAAAACTTTTGAAATTTCCCTCTTAGTTTACTAGAACTTTCTCAAATCATTTTGAAATGGGTATTTTCTTAATTCCATTTCCTTAAATTTCAAAAGAATGGCTTCCACTTTCTAAGTTCCTTATAGCTTAGTTTCTAATTCTTTTGAAAGTAATAATTCCATACTTGAAGAAGTGGTTTACTAAGTTGTTCATTAATCTCATTTCTTAAAATCGTTCTATTTTTATGAAAGGAAATTTTTTGGTGTTTGTCAAACTAGTCTATTTGAATTTCAAAATAATGATGAAAAGTGAAGTTTTAGTAAAAATTTTTGTTTAAACAAGAATTTGAAATTTCTTAATCTTAAAGAATACTTTTTCAATAAATGTGTATTTTCTAAGAATTTCTCTTTTCTTTAGTTTCTAACTTCTATTATGAGCTCTACTAAATTTCTTAGAAAAGATGTACTAAGATGGGTTCTTAAGTTTTCATAAAAAAAATTGTTTCTTTCATGACAACATTTATTTTTGAAGAAGAATTTCTATTTTAAGAAAACTTTTTCTTCTTTATCTTTTTGAGACAAAGTCACTATGTTCATGCATGATCATGAATATAGAATTATAAAAACATAAGAAAAACATAATAGGTAAATAAATAAGCAAGTAAAGAAATATGTCAAGTATTGGGAACCTTAACTTCATCAAGGTATCCTAGGACTAAGAATGGACTAGTCCAAAAGAAAAATAAGAAACAAAGCAAATATATTATTTTGACTTGATGAGGACAAGTCTAAGACTAGAGACTAGTCTTAACATAAAATAAATAAATAAATTGCATTACTTGAAAGTAAATAAATAACAATGAGCTTATATGCTCTAAATATTATATATTAGTACATAATTATATCTAGTTACATATATCTAAAGGATTAACATAAAATCAATAATATGAGCAAAAGTAAAATAACAACATAGAGATACATAATATATTTTCATGACTAAGAGCAATACATGAACATAGTATAGCTTCCTTAACTTTAAGTTTAGAAAACTCACACTATGGTCATGTAAAGTTACATGACATGGTAAGAAAAATCTAAACAAAATTCTTACCTAATGTGTTTGTAGAAGAAGAAGTAGAGAGTTTTTGTGGAGAGAATTTTAGAGAGTTTTGGGATGAAAGTTGAGAAGGGGATTGGAGAGAGTTTTGAGAGTGAAATTTATGAGTAGAAGATGTATGAATGAAGTGAAAGCAGAGGGGGGTATTTATAGGAAAATGAGGAGTGGTTTTTGAGTGATTTAATTAAAGAAAAAATTGAAAATAAATAGAGGAAGAGAGAGAGGGAGTGGTGTAAACCCTCAAATTTTTCGAAATCGGTTCAGCCTAAAACCCTAAATCAGAAGTCAACCGGTACTCTAAAGGTCAACAAAACCCTAATTATACGAAATAGCTTAAGTCCGGCAATCCCAAATAAGAAACTCGGTTAGAGTAAGTAGGAGTTTAGAATATAGAATAGTGCGTAATTATCTAAGGTAACATAAAAAGATCATATTAGTAAAACCGCAACCCGTTTCAAACCCGATCGAACACAGTTCTTGAAAAACGTGTCTTGAAGCTCAGAATAGTAAAAATATTTCAAATATACTGTTAGACTCGTAAAAATATAAGGTTTTCAAAAATATTAATTTCAAAATTTTTCGACAAGTAAAAATAATAGATATTGCTATTATACGCGTATTTTCTTACTACCGGTACTTTATTAGTCATATCTACTTTACATTACACTATTCATTACTATTCTACACTATTCTTTTATCTCTACTTTTTCTTACACCTGCACTTATAAACACTATAACCTATAACCTTTACTTTTTACATTTCCCATAACTTTATTTCACATCTACCTTACATATTACTTCATTTAATCCACAAAATATAAAAAAATAAAAACACTCCCTCTCTCTTCTCACCATGGCCGGCGCCTATCCCTCCCCCTCTCTTCTCAATTTGTTTCAATTTTCTTTTATTCTAATCGCACAAAAATCCCTCCACATTTTACTATAAATACCTCCCTCCTCTTTCACTTCTTCACACAATTTCTACCCACAAATTTCTTACCAAAACTCTCTCAATTTGTCACGCCCCGAAGGGTACCCTAAACGTGACAGTCCGCCACATATAATATCAAGGCTTAAGAATGGCTACCTTAGTCATGTGAAAGCCTTAGTATTATATGTAAGGCATCTAACACGGTAATAGGAGACGCTTTTGGGAAGCATAGTTTAAGCAAGTAAAGATAAACATACAAGAATCCAGAAATAAAGTATATCATATCATTAATAACCAAAGGTCTATTACATAACTTCTTAGGGGCATTGTCACGCCCCGTAGGGTATCCTAAACGTAACAGCCCGCCACATACTAAGTAAGACTCTCGAATTCCCCACCCGGGGCCTTCGGAAGTCTTAAGTAGATGTAAAGCGTTCCTTTACGACAATAGAATACTTCAACAAATGGAGTTAAACAGTTTAACAAGGCATTCATTAGCCATAGATAATAAATCAAAACGCATAAATTTTTAACGTTTACAAAATCTAAGGGGCATTCCCCCGCAAAATAATAACAGTCTATTACAGTCATCCAGAGTCCATAGTTTCCAATGGAAGTCTATACAAAAGAAATGAATCAAACTTCTATAGGAAACTCCTATCTCCGGTACCTGCGCTGTGGCTTGTCTTGGCCTAAGCCATATAAACTCATGCTGCAAAAGGTAAACACTATCGGGGTGTAAGCTAACTAGCTTAGTGAGTAATACTTCCATAACGCAATTAGATACAATCAATCAAGCAAGTGTTTATTAGCAAGTGTATGCACCATACAAATGAAATCAAAACATATGACCAACCGGAAATCATATGTGGATGGACTTGCGCCCTCCATCCCGGGTTAGCAGATTAACGAATCCTGCGGTACGACGCCGTTTAAGCTCACGGTCAACTGACTAAAAACTCGTTTTATGGATCACGATTAACCTCACATTCGTTTTATGGATCACGATTAACCTCACATTCGTTTTATGGATCACGATTAACCAACCAATGCAAATGCTCCAACCCCATTGTGACATGAATGAACTCGGTTTATAGTCGGAGTCGAATAGTCATTAATTCGATTCTTTTAAGTGACCAACAAGTATACGCAGACATTCATCATATGATTCTAATAAACAGTCAATATCTTAACACCGGTTTCGATATGCCTTAAGCTCCATTTACATATCAACAATTCACAACATAAATAACTCCACATGCCCATCATGCTTGTACATTCCTTTTATCTTTGCCTACATCACTAGTGCCACTACATTACATTCACAAGCATTAATTGAGAGTGGAAGTAACTTACTCGGCCATGGGACACCAAACTTCTAATAATAGTAATCGGGAGGTAGAGAGTCGTCCTGCTCGGAATCACCTACCAAACAAGAATAATCCCTATGAGATTCTCATTATGTAATTAAATCAAACTATACTTCTAGACTAGTTGAATTCGGATTTCTCGCTATATTTGGAAGTTCCGACTTAAAACGGCCATAACTTGGTCATTTTAACTCGGAATTTCGCAAACTTTATATCGATCTTCATCTACTTCGAAAGATCTATCTAATTCAAGTATTAAATCCAAGTTTTGAAAATAATAGGGTCACGGAACAGTGGGATCAGTTCTGTCCCGCAATTGATCCAATTTTTGAAAATGTGCTTTGCTCTTGATAAGAAATGTTCCTAGCTAGTGACTCATGCATGAATGATTTAGGAATGAACTACTAATGTGTATGCTATGTAATGAACTCAATATGTGCATGGTTATGATGATTTTTTTTTGTAGTAACAATCTCTTAGGAACTCCTATGTGTTGAGGAAAGTTTTATAAAGGCACATTCTAAGAAGTTATTTTCCCACATTACACTCCTTAGGGTTTCTTTGGTTTTTAATCTTGTAATCTACCTATTATTTAACTAAAAATAGGTTCTCCAAGTCTATAATAGTCATGGCCTCCATTCATGCACAAAAATTCACATTTTTTTATTTGGTAATCATGTTTTCAAATAAGCTAATTGTAAAAATCCGAATTTTCCAAATTTTCTTCTCTTACATTTTTCTTAAGGGAAATCTAGTCTAATGCATTAGAAATTGGGACTTCAATGTATACATTATCTAAGGACTTCATTTAGCTTATAAAACATTCATTTTAGGCTTAAATACTAAGTGTTTATTTAGGCATTACGCAAAGTTACGAATTTGACTACACAATTAAAGTCAACACTTCCCACTCCAACTTTACCTCTTGTTTTTCTTATTTTTATTATGCCTAACTCATCTAAACTCATGAAAATAGTTCCTTCAACATGTCTATTACACATACCTTTCATTTTTCTTATGAAATACGAGTTTAAAATTGATTTTGGAGGTCTTTAGGGTAGGGTTTCCATTTCACCCGAATTTTCAACTTTCCATATCTAACAAAGTCCTTCCTTTTTCAATGTTCTTGCCATCTATATGTGGAGATATACTATCTAGCATCTCTATACATGAACAAGACCTCATTTTTATGATCAATAAAGCACATAAACAAAAATGAACCTATGATCATGCATGTACATAAAGTGGTGGATGTCTAAACCTTAGATCTACTACATATGATGTATAACACATGAATCTCATGGCATGAACATCAATATAAATACAAGGTCATTACTATATATGCATGAGCAACATGAAATCTTAACAAAATGCATTTAAACACTAGATCCATGTCTTGTGATGGCTTGACATCCTTGTTCATGCATTTCCATATCCCTAGCATGAGCATCATAGGGTTTTGATGAGGAAATACACAAGGTATACCTTTGCCATTACAAGAATAGGAAGAACAAGGCTCACATACACATACCAATGGAGGATCTAAGGTAGAAATGGAGGAGCTTGAAGTTGAAAGTGCAAGAGGGAGAGGGAGGGGGATGCTCGGCACAATAGGGAAAGAAAGGAAGAGAGGTTTTCTCTTTTTCCAATTTTGATGAGAAGAAAATGAAGAGAGAGAGAGAAAAATAAGTATAATATATCAAGTGATTTAGGGTTTAGTTAATTAAAAGAAGTAAAAATAACTCAAATGAGGGGAAAAATAGGAGGGAGGGGCGCCGGCCTCCTTTGTGTGTGTGTGTGTGTGAGTTTCAAAAATTTGTTATTTGTAATTTAGTAAATGAAATTGTAATAAATGTAATAAATTCAAAAGACAAAATTTCTTGGAAAAAAATTGAAATGAGTAGTTGTAAGGATGTAAGAATAGGGTATGGTAGTGTGAGTGTAGGTTGTACTA
>JAMXBD010004377.1:0-66388 GCA_024138025.1 Combretum micranthum
CCCTCTAATGCCCTCATTTGTTTTAATTTCACTTTATTTTAATCACACAAAAATCACTCCTCAAAATCCTATAAATACCCCCCTCCTCTTTCACTTCTTTCACACATTCATTACCCACAAATTCTCACAAAACTCTCCCAAAATCTTCCTCTCAAAACTCTCTCAAAATATATCTCAAAACTCTCAAACAATTCCACAATAACTTCCACCAACAACAAAAACCCATAACCACATAACCATATCAAAATCTTCTTAGGTAACCACTTTATATTTCTTTTCTTCTTCTTCATGTCATGTAACTTTACATGACCATAGTGTGAGTTTCCAAATACTACAAGTTATGGAAACTACATTATGTTTATGTATTGTTCTTGTTCATGTCAATCCATTTATGTTTATGTTGTTTTATTATTGTTAACGTATCTATATATATATACATATTCTTTAGAGCGTATATAAGCTCACTTGCAATTATTTACTTCATGCAAAGTAATTTATTTACTTTTCCATTGCAATTTATTATATTTATTCCTTGTTGAAATTAAGACTAGTCTCTAGTCTTAGACTTGTCCTCATCAAGTCAAAACAAGCTTTTCTTTCATTCATTTATTTCTTTATGGGACTAGTTTATTTCTTAGTCCCAAGAGCCTTGAAAAAGCTAAGACTCCAATACTTGACTTTATTATTTATGCCTTATGTTATTTTGTTTATTATTATTCTCATAATCATGTTCATTTAGATTGTTGTCCAAAAGTTTTAATTTCTAAAGATAATCAAATAAAAGAAGGCTTTTTGTCACTTAGGAATAAGTTTATGTGAAACATAAAAATATAAGATAACAAAAATAAACTCATTCATTTTCAAGTTACAAAAGAATTCACTATGAATTTAGAAACTATTTTTACTTAAAAAGCTACTTAAATCTTCGTTACTCTACCTTGTTTTCAAAAGAAAATATATTTGTTGACAAAAATGGTTCTTTTCATAAGAAAGAAAATAAGATGGATGACTAAGGAAATTTTAAACAAATAGGCAAAGAAAAATTTATGGTTTGAAAATAATAAAGTTATTCTTTTCAAGTTACAAGAAATTAATAGAATTATAGAAATTGTTTTTCTACAAAAAGTCCTTAATTGTTCCACATTGTTTTTATGAAGAAAACAAATTTTCATGCATGGATGATTATTTTTGAAAAATATGAGACATGAGGAAAAGAATGAGAAATATCAAGTAAGGATTTTTGCAAAACAAGTAAACAAAAGAATTTACACAAGAAAATGAAGAATAGCATATTTCCTAAGAAAACTTCAAATATAGTATTAATGTAACTTAGAAAGGAGAAAATTTTATTTTCAAAGGTCACTTAGAAAAAGATAAATAAAACCAACATAAAACGTTTTAGAAAACAAAGAAAGCAAGGTATACATTTCAAAGAAATTTACAAAAACAATTTCCGAAAAGCTTCAACCCGACATTATTTTACCTAAGAAAAATAAATTTGACAACAAGACACTTGAGCATGCTTAAATATGAGTTATATAGTTGTAAAAAGAGAATTTTTCAACTATATAGATAACTAAGTATTTATCAAACAAATTTTGATTTCTTGAACCAAAGTTGTTTTTACTTGGAAATCCGTGGTGAATTTTGTCGCCACTTTTTCGGAGCCTATATGGCTTTTTTTGTGGAAAATAATTTTAGAAATGGGTAGATCTTTTCGAGTAGATAGAAATCGGTATATTATATGCGCAATTCCAAGTTAAAATGACCATGTTATGGCAGTTTTAAGTTGGAACATTCTTCTATACGAACTTTAACGTTCTTTGACATTGTTTTGTCAAAATTCAAGAAAATCATCAAGAAAAGCTCATTGTGGGTATTTTCTTTGGCTAGGTGACCCCAAGGAAGGATTCCTTTACCCCGAGGACTATTACGTTTAAGTGGAGTGTGTGAACGACTCATCCGCTTAGAGGAATAGACGACGATGGCATCGTGAGTTTATTTCCATTAAATGCTATACTTGTTGTGCTTGTAACTAGTTGCACTAGAGTTAGGAAAAGATAAACCGATATGCATGTAAAATAATTCCTTGAAAGAATTCTAAGAATATTGAAACCTGAATTGTTCTAAGTGATTGTTTTAGTTTAATATTGATTTGTGTGAAATTCCTTGATCGCCATAAAGTTGAAAATAATTATGTTATGACTTTATAAATTAATGAACTCATGCATACCACAAAGTGAGTCACATTGCATGGTTGGGTTATTATCCTTGGGTGAGAAGGATAGTAAGCTCATGTCGAAAGCAACACTTGGCGGGAGATCCGAAAGCGATTGCTTGGCGGCTTAATGGAATATGCTTGGCGGTTGATCCGAAAGCAAGGACAAATCAAGTAGATTCGGAATACTTGGCGATGAGTGCTCGCAAGTTTAAAAGTTTTTAATGAATGCTTGGCGATGAGTGCTCGCAAGCTTAAATTTTCTATTATTAAACTACTTGTTTTGAGGATAATTATCACCAAACCCCGAATGGAGGGCGTAAATCCATTCAACATATAGTTCCTGGAAAGCTATATGCTTGTTTGTCCACGTGCTTGTGCATTACATTTGTTTGATTAAATCAACTTGTTTGAATCTTGTTACAAGAATTTATTTATGGAAATAGTTCTCACTAAGCCTTTAGCTTACACCCCAATAGATATCGTTTGCAGTTTCCCTACTTATGGTTAAGGCCACGTGGACCATGCGGGCAGGTAATCCCTTTTGAATATTAGAAATCTGGATAAAGTATGGCTTAGTATTAGCATGTTAATATGCATATAATAGATTAGTAATTTAGGGAGTTGTCCCTAAGTTTGTAAAGTTTTTGCCATGAACAAATAATTATTGTGATTCTTCTTTTCTTAATATGTTCTTATATCTCCTTAAGCTACATTATTCCATATATGGTCCTCTAAAATTGTGAAAGTAAGCCTTACACTTAATATAAAAGCTTTTGGAAATGACTAAGGTTGTCATACTTAAGCTTTAATATTGAGTGTGGCGGACTGTCACGTTTAGGGTACCCATTGGGGCGTGATATCTTGTGCTTTCGATACTAATTGTTGTGTTGTAGCTCATTGAATATGATAATTCGCCAATCATAATAGTTCATAATACATGCATGATCCTAAGGATGTTGCTAAAAAGAATAATTTTTCGTTGAAGAGTTTTATGATAATTTAAAAATCTTAAGTTTATAAAATTCCAACCTTGAAAACTTATAACGAACTCTTATCTCTTAACACTTATAAATAGAAAAATTGATCTTAAAAATAAAGTCCATAAAAAATTGTTTGTTAAAATATTATTTTTTCATGTGTTTCTAAGAAAAGAATTTTATGTTGTAAAATTTTCAAAATACTACATAAGGTCATGACATTTGTAAAAAATACTAGATTGATTTTGTTTTCAATTTTTTTCCTTTGTACAAGAGATTTCTAAGGCTTGAAGTATATGTTTAGAATATTATTCACATAACAAAGAATTGTCAACATTAACAATTTAAGGATTCATTTTACTATTATGACAATATCACTATGAACATTTTATGCACATGAACATATACTAAACTTGTGAACATTTATCTTAGTAAAGCTAACTCAAAATGAGAAGTTGACAAGATCATAAATGAAATTATACACAAAAATCAAGATAAAAACATGAGAATTTTAGATTATGATAAAAAGCTCCCTAAGACTTAAAAAATCTAATCACCATATAAATAAATAAAATCAAAGCGAGATATGAAACTAGAAATAGAGAGCATGACACTCATAGAATAATCTTGAAAAGAATAATATTTTTTGTTATTCATATCATAGAACTACAGGTACAAAATATATACAGTTAGATTTGAGATATTTTAGGTAACAAAGTTATACATACCAGCGTAAGAATCAACCTTAATTAATGAAATATTCCAAATATAAAGGATCCTAATCAATTACATAGGTTGGGACTTGATTATTCTTAATTTCGGGAAACTAGCCATCTTTCCAACACTCCCCCAAGTTGGTGAATGTATATCTATCATTCCAAACTTGCTCACATTTGACTCAAACTCAAATTTCAAGAGAGCTTTAGTGAGTACATCTATTTCCTGTAGCTTTGTTGGCACATAGGACAGGTTGATCCTTTTACTTTCCACTTCAATCTTGATAAAATCTTAGTCAATTCGAACATGCTTCATTTGATCATGCTAAACAGGGTTATGAACAATTGCTATAGCTATTTTGCTATATGTCCGGCCAAATTAACTCACATATCCCTTTTGTAATTGCCCTGTATTATGCTTTGACACTGCTCTTCGCCACAACAGACTGCTTCTTACTTCACCAAGTAACTAAGTTACCCCATAGCTTGGCATAATACCCAGCAGTAGACTTTGTGCCTTCAACTGAACCTGCCCAATTTTCATCTACAAATTCCTTTACTTCTTTGCTATCATTTTTCTTAAACAACAGCCCTTTCCCCAGTATCCCCTTTAAGTACTTAAGAATCCATGTCAATGCCTCTTGGTTGGAGCATGCATAAACTGACTCACCAAACTAACAATGTATTCAATGTCAGGTCTGGTTAATGATAGATAGATCAATTTCCTACAAGGTGTTGATATCTTTCCTCATTGGTAGGAGGATCATCTTTAGAAACTTTATACTTCCAATTTTTTTTCTGAGGGCATGGTTGCTAATCTACAGCCTAATTTCCTGTTTCCTTAATAGATTCAAGGTATATTTTCTTTGTGAAATGAAAATACCAATTTTGCTCGGGCTATTTCTATCCCAAGAAAATATTGGAGTCTTTCGAGATCTTTTACTTTGAACTTCGATTGTAGCAATCTCTTAAGGTTCTCAATCTCTTCAACATTATCACCTCTAATAACCATATCATCGATGTACACAATTAGAACAAAGTATGGTCGGCTTTCTCCTACTTGTACACAAATTGCTTCATTGCTAAGCTAAAATGGGTAAACCAGGCACGGGGGGACTATTTTAATCCATAAAGAGATTTGTTTAACTTACAAGCTGCATTTAGTTGTCCTATTTCTTCAAAACCAAGAGGGAGCTTCATATAAACTTCCTCTTCAAGTGTTCCATTCAAGAAAGAATTAGACACATCCATCTGATGGAGTTCCCAATCTGGGTTGGCTGTCAAAGATAACAAAACTCTGATAAAGTTTAACTTTGCAACCAATGCCAAGTTTCTTCATAGCCAAGCCTATATGTTTGAGTGTAGGCTTGAGCCACCGTTCTAGCTTTATACATGTCTATGGTACTAGTTGAGCCAATTTTCACAATGAAAATCCACTTATACCCAACCAGTTCTTTCCTCAGTCATATCCACAACATCCCACGTGCCATTATCTTTAAGAGCCTTCATTTCCTCCATAACTACTACCCTCCATCTTTCGTCCTTCAATGCCTCATGAATATTGGAAGGAATGTTCACACCATCCAATTGAGATACAAAAAAACTGTATTTATTAGATAAATGGTTCAAAATTAGATGTTCTATACAAGATTTCACCCCCTTTTCTAATAGCAATAAGAATGTCCAAATCATCAATCTAACGCGACACTTGAGGTGGTGGTGCTGCATCTTTCTTATGTTCGGATGGTTCATCATGCTGAGTAACTCGTAGTCTCCTTGAGTACAGTAGGAGCTCTTCCTGTTAAGGTTGCTATTGAAGGGGCTCCCCTCCCCTCCCACCATAATAATTTTCCTAAAGGTGATGATTGTGTAAGTGGTGGATAGGACTCAATTGATCTTTCAAATGGGGTCATTAGTGGTATAGGAAGAAAAAAAGGATGAGAGACAGACATAGACAAATCCCAATGATTCTCTTCACTTAAATTCTCCCCTTGAAGACAATAATGTGGATAAAAGGACTAATTTTCCAAAAATGTTACATCATAAGATACAAAGAAATTTTTTTTGTGGACTGTAGCATTTACAGCCTTTTTAAGTATAAGAGTTCCCAATAAAAATACACTTGATGAATTTGGGATCTCGTTTTCCTTTTGTGGGATTTGTATTGTGGACAAATGCAAAACATCCAAAGATTTTAGGGCAAAAGAACTAAACAACCTAACATGGGAAAAGAATTTTTTTAAACAATCTATGGGTATACAAAATGAAAAGGGCTTTGATGGACATCTATAGATGAGGTAGGCTATATTTAATATAACTTCACCACAATATTGGTGAGGACTAGAGTTTTCAAACATGATGAATCTCACTACATCCGGTAAGTGATAATTTTTTCTTTCTACAGCACCATTTTGTTGAGGGGCATAGGTACATGATGTTTGATGAAAGATCGCATTTTCAACAAAATAACTTCCCATAATACGTGCAAAATAATCTCCCCCATTATCTATACAGAAAATATAGATGTTTGATTGAAAAACATTCTTCACAATTTTGTGAAATTGTTGAATTGCAGGTCTGGCCTCAGATTTTTCTTTTAGAAGGTACAACTAATAGGTTTGAGTATGGTCATCTATAAATGAGATGAACCATTTTTTACCTGTTAGATTGGTCACTTGAGATGCCCCCCATATATCATTGTGAACAAGATGAAAAGGTTTGGACATTTTGTGTTCATGAGCAAGATAACTTTTTCATAGCAGTTTGGCAAGAATGCAAGTCTCACAAGAAAATAAAGCTAGGTCTTTATTAATGAATAAATGCAAATACAACTGTTTCATATAAAGAAAATTTAGATGACCCAAGAGTTTGTGACATAGAAAAATTTTAGAGTTTGACAAACTAGACGCAAGAAAGATGTAAGGATCTTTGTGGTTATAGGAAATCCAATGAGGTAGTAAAGACTATTTCATTTCCCAACATTGCCGATCATCCTCCCATTGAAGAATCATAAAAATTGTAATGATCACACAAAAAAGTTACTATACACTGTTGATCTTGTGTTAACTGAAAGAAGGTTATATTTTAAACTAGGAACATGCTAGACAGATTTCAAAACAAGTTCTATGTAAATAACATCACCGATTCCAGCCATAATTGAGGAACTCCCATCTACAAAAACCTTCAAATTATGAAAGGATTTTCTATAATTTGAAAAAACATTTATAGAACCAGTCATATGATCAGACGCATCAGTATTAACAATCCATTCTCGCATAATTCCTTCTGAGTAAAGCAAGGGATGAGATAATACCCCATTGTACCATAGCTGTGTTAGGTGATGAAGATGATGATTCTGAAACCTTTTTGTTGACTAAGAAGACTCCTTATAATCTCCATTTTTTCTAGAGTAAACATAACAGAACTGGGCTTCTTTTGGTCGACAGTAGTCACCTACATTAACATTGACAATTTGTCTCCTTTGGCTTTGTGGTTTGAAGTTTACTGGCTTACCATGAATGTCCTAACATGTTTCCTTCGCACGAAAATGCTTCTTATAGTGTGTGCACCACAACTTGTTCTCCTTCGCCCGATATTTAGATGATAGGGAGCTATTGGTGGTAGGGTAGACCCTGTGATGGTTCTTCAGTGGTTTCCTTTGGCGTTAGTGCATTTAACATTACCTTTCTCTTGCTTTCCTTATGACTAACTTTTGTAAACGCATCTCTAAGAGAGGGCAAGGGCATTATTTTAAGGATTTGACCATGCACTTCATCTAATTCTTGGTTTAGTCCTTGAAGCAAATCGAACACTTCATCTTTTTCAAGTACTTAAGCGTATAAAACACCATCATCAATGCATTTGCATGGAATCATATAGAACAAATCCATCTTCTACCATAGTTCCACCAATCTAATGAAATATCTAATCACAGTTTTAGTCCTCTATTTGGTGTTTCGAATAGTAGATCGAATTTCAAAACATTAAGAGGTGTTTTCGAAATCTAAATACATTTCTTAGGCTGCTTTCTAAATTTCATGGGTTGTCTTGTTAAAAAATTATGTACGACCAAGTTGTGGCTCCATCAAATTGATTAACCAGGCCATGGCAATGGAATTTTCAGCCTCGTAAGTTTTATAACATGTGTTAGTTCTTTCTGGGGCAATAGCTTTACCGATGAGGTATCCCTTTTTTTCCCTTTCCTCTAACAATTAACAATACAGATTAAAACTATTCACGAAAATTAGACCCATTTAATTTATGCTGGGTAATTTGGAGTGAATGATTCATATCTGTTGAAGGGAATGAAGTTTGGCTGGATGAACTTGTTGAAGACATATTGGACGATAAATCTTCTATGGTTGGAGTTTGATTTTCTAGGCTAGCAGGATTGTGCTAGCTTTGATACCATGAAACTAAAAATAAACAGAATGATACTCATGGAATAATCTTGAAAAGAATAATAATTTTTGTTCTACATATTATACAACGAGAGGTACAAAGTATATACACTTAGATATGAGATATTTTAGATGACAAAGTTATATATACCAACATAAGAGTCAGCCCTAATTAATGAACTATTCCAAATATAGAGGATCGTAATCAATTGCATAAATTCAGGACTTGATTGTCCCTAATTTTGGGAAACTAACCATCTTTCCAACAAGATAAAAGAAATAAAACGATTGTTCATTCACTTCGCTATAATTGCAATTCTATTCTAGCTTTATTCCTTATGAATAGCTATTACAGCATTTAGTTCACTGAATAGCAATTCCATAATGAATTTCTATTATATAAAACATTGAACAGTCATTCTTTTATTCAAACCTATGAATACCAATTCAATGCTGGAACTATCTTTTTTTCAAAATGCCACCATTTAAATAAAAAAATAATAATGGAAAATTCTATTATAGCTCTATTACATTTCTTCATAATAGGAATTTCATTACAGCATTATTCATTCAGTGAAGTGAACAAGCCATGAGAGTCTTACAATTTTGTCAAGGCTCCCCGAGATTTAAAATACTCAATCTCATAAATAAAATCAAGAGAGAGAAAAAGAAATAACATGGGAGTTTCTGATTTTTGTCAAGGCTCCGCAAGACTTAAAAATATTATAGTCTCATTCGGCTTGATTCTTAAACCAGTCCAAGAACAGAATGGACTAGTCTTATCAAAGTACAGATCATGAAATAAATAAAGTGCATAAAGTTATGTTAGTGAGCAATAGGCCCTAAAGGTTATAAATATTTACATATACATATTTATATATAGAAATTCAAGTTAATAACAAGAACAAAATGAACATATCATAAACATAACATTGTGTAACATAGACATTGTGTTGTCTTGCATTCCGTTTCTAGCATCATGCATCATGGAATCTTTATGGAACAATTAAAGACATACACATACATATATCACATAACATATTATAGGGAGGTTGTTTAGTGTGTTTATTTAAAAATAGGAAGATGAAAGAAAAATGTGGAGGAGGCAAATGGGGGGTATGGCGTAATTTAAGAAGAAGGGGAGAGAGTGATTTTGAGAGAGTTTGAGAGAATGAGAGTGTTTGTTAAGTATGAGAAAAAATGAAGAGGGAAGAGGTTATGTACATGAAAAATGAGTGAATTAAAGATGGAAAAATAATTAAAAAGAAATTAAAATAAAAGGGAGAGAGATAGGGGGTGTCAGCCGGGGGAAGGGGGAAGCGGGAGAGATAGAGAAAAGGAAAGAAATGAAGAAAAAAATAGAAAAAAGATTATGAAGGTGAGTGATGAAAATGGTAAATGCATAGTATTGATGTGAACAGAAAAATGTGGGAATGTGAATAGTAAACGAATAGTAGTGAATAATAGAAAAGATAAATTAATTATCGATAGAGATAAAAATACGTGTATAGGGTGATAATTGATGTTTTTATGAGCCGATAAAATTTTATTTGATATTATATGAATATCTTAATATTATAATAGTATAAATTGTTTTTTGAAGAATTTTGTATGTGGGTGGTTGGATACAGAAACTGATACTGTAAAGGTTTGAAATGATTCGTGTTTTGAAAAAACTCACCGTTCTATGGTATATATATCGTATAATTGACTTATATTTTGGGTTCATACTATTTTTCTAAATTATCTAATACTTTAGGGTTTTAGCAACTATCTAATTCAAATCTAGGGTTCTATAGTTTAGACTTGACTCGATTTGACTTTAAGGTTCCAATTCTGATATTGGCTCTAAAGTTTTATTTATAAGATTAGTGAAAAATCTAGGGTTCATAGCCATTGCTAAAATTCAAATCATTAGCACTCCAATTAATGCTTGGTGACCGTTGTCCTTGAGCGCTCCATTCTGCATTCGGGCCTTTGGTTTGTTGCTATTTTGATCACTTAGTTACTAGTGTTGGTTCACTCAACATAACACTGCAGCTATAATAATCAAACAAAAATTGATATTGATCATGCTCTTTAACTAGTTCTGATACAGTTGCTTGGATTACATTACACTTTCTCATAAATAACATTCAACTAAAGTTCATAATTGAAACTAACTTTATGCTTTGTTTGCTATTGTATATGACATGAGTTGTAGGCAAAAAGGCATTAGTCTAATTGAACCCATGATTGAATAAATGAAATAGTGCTAAAACAAACCAAAACTGCACTCTGATCTTGCTGTTAAAATAAGAATTTCAACACTTTACTTCAATGAACATATATATATATATATATATATATATTCAAATGCTAGAGCAAGTAATAAGCTATATATGACTTTATGTAAGCCCCAAGATTTTATGCTACAGTTTATGCTTAAACCTCAAGTCGGAAGCCAATCAAAAACTCTAAGGTCAACAAATCTATATCAAACCCTAGTAGATTTAGATCTGGCAATCCCGCGCTCTTAACCCTAAACAACGGAATTGAAATAATTGTGGACAATAGTTCGTAATAATATAAGGAAGCTTAAAAATATTATATTCCTTAATTTTTAGTGTATTTCGGATCCAAACAGAATCAGTTTTTGAAAATCGTACCATGTACATCGGACGGTAAAAATATTCCAATAACACCATTACATTCATAAAAATACAAGGATTTCAAAAATATTATTTTTATAATTTTTCGGTATCTAAAAATATCAAAAATAGCTTAATTACATATATTTTCTTTACTATCGGTATTAATTTGTCTTATCTACTATTCATATTACTATTCTACACTATTCATTACTATTCACTTATTTTTGCTTTTTCTATCACCTATTCTTACACTCTACCATACATATTTCTTACTTTTTACTTTTCCTATACGTCTTTGATCACATCATACTTTACAAATTATTACTTTTAATTAACAAAAATATAAAAACAACATTTCTCTCCCTCTCTTCCCTCCATCGCCAGTGCCCCTTCCCTATTTTTCTCTCTCAATTGTTTTCTTTTTCAATTTATTTTATTCGCATAATTTTCCCTAAACAAAACTCTATGAATACCCGATCTCCATCCATTTCTTTCACACACTCAATTACCTTAACAAAACTCTCCCAAAATCACTTCTCAAATTCTCTCTCCAAAAATCTCTTTCCACCTTTCTATACTTCCCACATCTCATCTACCCACATACTACTAAAACCTCTCTTTAACTACCACCCACATTTCTATCTTAGGTAAATTCATATCTATCTTTTTTACCATATCATGTAACTTAACATAACCATGGTGTATGTTTTCTAAACATTTAAATGTTATAGAACCAACACTATATTCATGTTTTGTTCTTGTTTATGAACAAATTTCATTTTATTATTATGTCGTTTTATTATTGTTATTATGTTGCATACAATTATTATTGTTTTAATCTAACATAACCGTTATTTATTTATTATGCTTTGCAATTTATTTATTTCATGCTTTAATATTAAGACTAGTCTTTTTAGTCTTAGACTTGTCCTTATCAAGTTAAAATGATTTTCTTATTTCTTCTGTTTTTCTTTCTTGGACTTACCCTTGACTAAGTTCGGAAGCCTTGAAATCAAGCTAAGACTTTAAATATTTGATTATTATTATTATTATTATTATTATTATATTGTCGTGTTATTAGCTACATACTCATTGTTCATGCATGATCATATTAATTGTTGTCTTAATAGAAATAAAAAGTTCTTTCTTAAAATAAAATAAAACAAGCTCAAATTACTTTAAAAATATGATTTTACCACTTAGGAAAAGTTTCGTTAAGATTTAGAATTTTATTTCAACCAAATACTTTTCAAAAGATTTTTAACAAAAATACCCATAGATTCTAGTGTAAATAACATACAAAACCTTTACAAAAAGTAATTAAGGAACTCTTTATTTTCTTTTTAAACTACCATTAAATACCTTAAGGTTAATAATACTTGTCTATAGAAATTTTCTTAAAAACTTGATTATAAAATCCTTACTAACATTTTCAGTAAGTACAAATGTAAGCCCCGGAAAATTTCAGTAAATAATTCCAAGATGAACTTCGAAAATAAATCCTAAAAATCACTCCAAATTAAAATCGAATTTCGATAAGTCCTAAATCACGAACGAATTCAGAAACTTCTTAATCTTGAGAAAACGAAAATCTTTAAAAATAAAATAAAAAACTCAGTGGTCTTCAAATTCAAAACCACGACGTACGAAAAATTCCATATTTAACTCGACTTATAAAAATGGGTAATATAAAGCTCAAAAACAAATTATTAAAAAGCAAATAACGATTGACTTTCGAAAATATAACTCAATTCAAGAATTCCGAAAACATTAAGAAATATTAAATACTTACAAAAATAAATTTAAAATAAATTTCTCAAATTAAATATGTTATAAACATAAATATCAGTTTCCAAATTGGCAAAGGTCTAAACCGGAAAATCACCCGAAACCCTAACCGGAATACAATAGTGTAAGTCCGGCAATCTAGCGCCCCTAACCCTAGAGGCCGAGATGTAGTTTAAATATATAGAATAACTCATAGTAATATAAGTTTTTATAATTATCAGATTGGTAAATTTTTGACCTATTTCGAACCCGTTCGGATACAGACTTCGAAAAGCGTGTCCCGGGGCTCGAGATATAAAATATACCAATAGTACCGTTAGACTCGTAATTTCATAAGATTTCCAAATATATCAGTTATATAATTTTTCGGGTTATAAAAGTTACAGTTATAACCTTTTTATCGTATTTCCATTATTACCGGTAATTGATTAGTCTTTTGCACTATTCATTTTTATTTCATTACAAAATTTTATTATTCTTATAAAGTCTTATATTTTTAGATAAATATTTTATATGTTATAGAAAATTTTGTTTTTCTAAAATTTAGTTCGTTTCGGGTCTTTACGGGATCAGATTCTGTTTAAGACCCGATACTAAAAATAAAATAAATTAATTTAATAATTGAAAAATATTTTAAAAATATTTTTATTTTCATAAAATAATTTTTTAGAATTTTTCGGGTTATAAAAATATCATTTATAGCCCATATTCGCGTATTTTGATCATACCGGTAACATATTTGTTAAATTACTAAAATAATTCAAATAATTATTTAATTTTAAATATGAAAAATCTGCTACAAATATTTGGAATAAATTTTCTAATTTTATTTTATTTTAATTTATTTTATTAATAAAGTACTTTTACAACCATACCTTCAAGTACACCTTACACATATCACTTCCTTTTCACTTCAATCTTTCTACACATTAACCCACACTTCATGGCAGATTTTGACCCTCTTTATGGCTGCCATTGTCCTTTATTTACTCCATTTTGACTAAATTAATTATTTTCCACTCCTTAAGAAAGTTACATTACACATTAATTACACAATTCAATTTTGAGTCAAATTTCAACAATTTCCCCTCTCTCCTCCTCCCATTTTCACGTGCAGCATAGGTTCATTGGCTGCCTTGTTTTATTTTTTTTTCTCTTCATTATTCAATTAAAACACTCATTTTCTCTCTCTCCTTCATTTACTCACTTTCCCTCTTTCATTCATTAACTTTTCTCTCTCATTTTTCCTCTCTTTCTTCTTCATTTCCTCTTGTTCCTCCATGAAAAACAAGCTGCCCCCTTCTTCTTCCATGGCTTCCACACTTCATTCCTAAAGATTTCTAAGCAAATCTTCTTCCCAAAGCTCCATAGGTGATATAGGTAAAGTGTAATGAAGGTTTCATGCATCAAATGACCTTCCATAAGCTTAAAAGCTTAGGATGATGATGCCAAAAATGAAACACTCCTTTTCTCTACTTTTATTATCTTGTATTACAATTATTTTCTTGTTTAAAGTTGATATATATTGTAGATCTAACTTTTTATAGCTTTGATTTTCGTTTATGCCATAGATCTTGTTATTTAGGTTGTTATATTTGTTATTTCTTATGATTTATGCATAGATCTATCATCCACATGTCCATCTTAGTGATTCATGCATTTAAAACTAGTTTAGAAAACTAGATCTAGAGTTTTGAGTTCATAAAATGCATTAGACTTTGTTTTATGTTCATGGATGACTTGTGATAGCATGATGATGGTAGGAAGTTGTAGGAAACTCAAGATCTATTTTATTTTCAACAAAAACAACTTTTGAAAATTCGGATGAAAATGGAACCATATTTAGAAAAGTGGTTTTTCAACTTCAAAATGTATATTTTTCATTTAAAATGAAGGGCTTAGGGTATAGATACCATAAATGAAAGATTTTGATAAGTAAAGTTTAGATCCATGATGTTTATAGCTTATTACCATGCATTTGTTTTATGTTTATGTTCATATTAAGTATAGATCTTAGTTATGAACTCAAACAAAATTGTGAAATTCGTATTTTGGCAAGACCCCCATTTAAAAACCACTTTCCAAGTGTCAAAATGTAATTTTTACTTAAGAAAATGAAGGCTTAATATATGTATATCATCAAGACTTCTTTTTACAAGAATCAAAAGTGATTTCCAAAAGTTATTTTCAAAATAAAAATTCTATTTTCGGATTTTGGCCAAGGCCTATTTTAAAAACATGTTTTCCAACTCAAAAATGAAGTTTTTATTTAAGAAATGAAAGGCTCTTAGGATAGGATATGTGAGGAATGGATTTTCATAAGCTTAGATAGATTTTATCAAAAGATATGACCAAAAATAAATTTTCTAAATTCGGATCCCAACCAAGACCAATTTTTAAAACCCATTTATCAACTCCAAAACTCATGTTTCATGTGAAAAATGAAGTATATAGGTAATAGGTATCATTAAGTAATGATTTTTACAAGTTAAAATGAGTTTAGGCATGAGTAATGTGTAAAACAAGTAATGGAATTAAAATGGAAAATTTTGAGTTAGTGATCAAATTGTCAAATTCGTAATTTGAGATGATGCATAAGTAATCACTTAGTATTTGAACTCAAATTGCAAGTTTTATGTGTTAAATGAAGTCCTTAGACAATAGATATAGTAAAGCTTCAAATTTTGATGCATTAAACAAGTTTTCTCATAAGAATTATGCAAGAAACGAAAATTTCCAAATTCGGATTTTGGAATCAACCTCACTTGAAAACATTTTACAAGTGTAAAATGGAAATTTTTATGAGAAATGAAGGTCATAAGTAATATATATAAGACTCAATTTTGACAAAAATAATTATATTTTCTTAAGTAACAAATCCAAAACAAATGCAAATGATAAAAGTTAGAAAACTAGATTTTTCATAAGTAAGTTGTCAGTATGGTCTTCCAAAATAAAAAGTTATAAAATTTCCTTTTAGCAAAATCATCAAGATCATGCATGCAATAAGCTCATCTCATATCATTCATGTTAGGAAATCACTCATATTGCATGTATAGTTAAGTTATACAGTAGGAACATTTCAAACATTTACAAAACTATTTTTCGGAAATTGAAATTGTTGCTGCCCTAATCTGATCCCAACTTTTTGAAGCTTCAAAGTTTTCAAAACTTGAAAATAATATTAGAAATAGATAGATCTTTCGAAGTAGATAGAAATCGATATATAATTTGCGAGATTCCGAGTTAAAATGACCAAGTTATGGCTGTTTTAAATTGGAATTCCCACTTATGACGAGAATTACGAATTTGATAATTCGTATAAGATCGTTTAGATTAGTTTGAGTTGAAATACTTATTATATATTTCTTCCTTTTTAGGTGATCCCGAAATCGACGATTCCCTGCCACCGAATTACTATTACTAGAAGACCGTGATCCAATGGCCGGTGAGTTTTCTCCTTGTTTTGTTACCTTGATTGTGCTTGTAGTTAGTTGCATTAGATTATAGGAACAAGATAAAAATCGATACGAATGGGGATGGGATATATGATGAGGCTGTGATGAATGTATGCCAAAGAATACCAAAGCATATCGAAACCACGATTTGATCGGATAACTGCACCGTTCATATTATTTCTGTTATGTGTATGATATTGGCTGGTCACTCTAAAGAATGTATAAATATTTTGACTTAAGCAAAAAGTAAATTGATCATGCATCGCATCGGACATATTGCATTTGGTAGCGTGCTACTCCTACGCAGGTCAATCGGTATGGTCCGAGGACTCGTTTGGATAATGAGACTCGGGATCAGAGCTCATTCATAGGAAACTAAGGCGCATCGGGGATGCATTCCATGAGTGAGCCTGTTCGAGGCAAGTGCTATGAGCCGAAGGCTTGGGGACTAGCAGCAGTCGTGTAGACTTCAATACCATCCCTAACCTAAGATACGGAGGGCGTAAATCCGTTCTGTGTGTGGGTTCTAGATACCCATACATAATTGCTTGCTCACGTGTTTGTTCATGCATAGCATATGATTGATTAATGCTTGCTTGTTCTGGTACGGAACTAAGGGAATTCTCACTAAGCTAGTGTAGCTTATACCCCAATTGTTGTTTAAATGAACAGGTTATCTCAAGAATGCAAAGTGGGGACCAAGGTGGTTGAAGCCGAGAATGGCTTCGGGATTCCAACAAGAAATGAGAATGTTGAAGTTATCAGCTAGTTTTATGATTTGTCTTGTAATAATTTATGTAGGGAAGTATGTGAATGAATGTAATTAAAGTTGAATTATTTGTATTTTGAAGTATAGTGGTTTGTATCGAAAGTATAGTGGATTTTATTTCCTTTACATTGTTACTTAATTGTATCAACATAAAATGTATCATTCCGATGTGTCTTCTTTATGTGTTAGACGCCTTGTACATAGTATGGAAGCCTTCACGTGACTGAGGTGGTCATTATTAGGCCTTAATATTGTGTACAATGAACTGCCACGTTTATGATACTCTTCGGGGCGTGACAACAAAGACCAAAACAAAGCTTTCCAAAATAAGTTAAAAATTAACTCATCGAGTAAAGTATACTTAGGGAATAAAATTTGAGAATAACTTAGAAAGACCAAAGTTTTTTAATCAAATATTTTCTTTTAGGAATTAAGAAAAATAAATCATATCACATATTTAATAACTTAAAAATCTTTAGTTTTATTTCCAAACAACTTAACATAATTTTGTCAAACTTCACTTTTTCAACTACGAAGACAAGATTGTTTTATGAAAAATCATTAGTTAAGACAATATCATTATAATCTTGTGTATAATATGAGTTGCATATGCATTAAAGGATTTTTTCAACTATATATATATTTATATGATTTCTATGGGATTTTTTATTCATACAAAGTTAAAGAAATCATGTTTTAAAGGCTGGAATTTTTGTATTGATTTTGTACCGTATCTTTTAGGAACCTAAATGACCTTTCATGAAGAAAATAACCTTAGAAATAGATAGATTTTTTTGAGTAGGTAAAAATAATATATAATATGCGAGATTTCAAGTTAAAATGAGTAAGTTATGGCCGTTTTAAGTTGGAATTTCACTATATACGATTTTTGATGAACTTAGTGAAATAGAATTACAAGTTTAAGTAGAACTTTCAAGAAATATTCATTTTTTGTATTATTTTGTTTAGGAGATGTGGAGTCTGAGCTTCCCTACCTAGAGGATTATTTTAACTAGGAGCTTCTACTGCCATGGCTGAATGAGTTTAAATTCTTACATTTTGTACTTATGTTTTTGCTTGTAAATTAGCGGCACTGGAATTAAGAAAAGATAAAACCATAATAGAATGTGCCTTACTTATATAATTGAACTTATGTTAAGTATATCGAAGCAGAAATTGTTAACTAATCACTGTATGATTTAGCATAGGAATGAATTATCTGCGAACTCTATGATTACTTTTAAAATACCTAATATTATGCCATGGTTTCGTAAATAAAATGATTCATGCGTGACATGTAATAAGTCACATTGCATTCATTATGATACCCCTGGTGGGACAAAGGCATAGTAATGAGGCCCGTAGAAACCGAAATTCTACTCTATTGCAAATGATCGCTCGTAATAAAATGTCAGCGACACCCAAAATAACTATATTTTGGTGGATAGTAGTAACTCGTATAAAAACTACAAAAACCTCATTTGCGTATGATGGCCTTGTTGCCTGTATTACTTAACCCCAAATAGAGAGGTAAACCCATTCAACATATGATTTCCGAAAAATCATATGTATTGTTTGCTCACGTGTTTGATTTCATCTCATATGTTTGTTTAAATAACTTGTTTGAATATTGATTGTCAAAGTACTTTATTTGTGGAATTAATTCTCACTAAGCAAGCAAGCTTACCCCTTTATAGATATTTATTGCAGCACCCCTCCCTTTGGTTGATGCCCCGGGGATATTTTTCTCAGGTACTATCTTTTTAGACTAAAGAGTTTTTGGATGAAGTCAAAGACTAGTTGTACACTTAGACTTCTAAGTAGATCTTCAAGATATTTATTTTGAATGGACTTTGATAGACTTTATCTTTCGATAGGGGAATGCCCCTTTAATAATATGTAAGACCTTTATAATTCCATATTTGAGATGCTTATGTTATGGTTTACATTCTTAATTGCTATATGAATTCTTCTTGAACAACTTGTTTTAAAGTTGATCCTCTATGACCATGAATGTATGCCTTACACCCGATATCGAAGTTTTTGGAATGACTAAGGTTGTCATACTTAAGCTTTAATATTGAGTGTGCCGGACTACTACGTTTAGAGTACCTTTTGGGTCATGACACTTTATCTATTAACATGCTAGAACTCACACATTTCACGCTCCAATTAAATTATTTTATTTTATTAATTAAATTAACATTAAAAGTGCCCCAATTATTCATTAATTTGAGTGATTTTGTAATCTTAAGTTTTTTCATTAAATTAAGTTAGAAATTATCGATATAGAGTTAATATCAAAGGTAGAATGAATGGTATAGATAATAGATTTATTTATAATCAAATGCGTAGAATGAGTTAAGAGAGAATAACGACTCAGAATTTCAATTCATCTATTTCAAAACTTTCTATCAATTCTATCTATTTTCAAATTTTCTCATGAACTTGTATTTTTAGAGTTCAACTCTTAAGTTATAATGATTTTATTATAAACTATCATAGGAAAATTTTCATCTAAATGAATTTATAAAAAAAATTGATCAAAATTTGCTTTAACTTTAATTTCTATTTCTTAGTTTCTTATGTTTAAAAGAGCCCAAATTTTCATGTAAACCCCAAGCCCATAATTCATTTTTTCACCACTTTAATTGTCATGCATCCAACCACACACAATGATTCTTTTAAATGTCCTAGAAGTCAAACTTACTTTATCTATTATTAGAGACAACTATCAATAAAAATTAAACAAAAATCTACCTATTCTTTTTCCTTAGCAGGCGCCACTTTCTCTAAACAAAACACCAGATTTTCTTCTTCAATTGCTCTCTTAATCCTTCTAAAATCCACATCAAGTCTCTATCCTTAAGTCAAGATTCAACTAGGTAAGTTTCTACTTACTTTTATTTTGTTAATCTTGTAAGTTAAATAAGTTCGTTTAATGTTCATGTTGGCTAATGTTGAATATGGAGTTTTTAAGGATGTTGATGTTAGATAGGTAGAGATTAAGTGGTGAAATTGATGGTTTAAAGCTTTAATCATTCATATAATAGACTTTAGTTTGTTGGCTAAAGTTGATGTTGTGTATAGTTTGGTGTAGTGTAAGTACGTATGTGTAATGTTGATATGAAGGTATAAGGGATACATATAGGCCTCATATGTCGACGTGGAAGTGTTTTTGATAGGAATAAGACCATAAAACTTAGTTAGAAAGTGTAAAATTTTCAAACCTTGAAAACATAGGTGAACCTTGGTTGATAATGGCCTAACAAGGGTAGTGATCTTCTCAGACAAAAAATTTTTAGTCATCGTAGGTGTGATCAAGGGCGTGATCCTCGTAAATATTTTTCTCACTTTCAATCATAGGCGTGATCGAGGTCATGATCAAGGCTTCAATTCATATCACAGCCCAGATCACGGTCATGATAAGAGGCTCGATCTCCTCTATTTTTTCTTGTAAAATGAGACGCCCTTGATCACGGGCCTAATGGTGATCACAGCCTTAAACATGGCCGTGAACTATTCCCCTGTTGCGCCCTAATAATAATAATAATAAATAATCATAATAAGTATATATGTATGTATATAATTTCTAGCTTAAGATCTTTATAGAATTTCGCTTAAGTTAGATAATAAGATGATACAATAAGGAAAAAGTTAAATTCTATAATTCTTGGACTTGTATGATTAGTCAGTTAAGCGTGTGTATTTGAATAGTACCTATGTATGGTACCTTGTAATTCCTTAATAACCAAGGAATTAGGGATACAATAACATGAAATTAAGACACTCAAACACAAATAGAAATCCTTATATAGTTATATATTTAGTAACAAGTATTTATTATCTTATAGGAGTCTTAAATAAAGACTTGGACTTTCCAATGGACTATTGTGATGATTAAGGCATATTGCACAGGTGAGTAACCGAAATCTTCTCACTTTGTTTGTGATTGTAATGTAGTGACATATAATCTTAAATATAATATAAATTGCTTACATGCGTGGGGATTGAGGAATAATGTATGTTATATGTTGTTTGAGTGAGTAATAATTTTTAATGCTAAAAGTGATAACTAATTACTTAGTATTGATTGAATAATGTGTATTGTTGATTGTTTGAAAATTGATTGGTCACTAAGTAATTTGATTAAATCTTGCTCGATTAATAAATAAATCAGACGTGTATTGCACGACATCATAAAATTAGATTTGCATGGTATTCACGTCACATATTATTTCAGCTTTATGGTAATGCTTTACTATATCCGGTTAATTTGGTAAAGGTTACTATTTGGTCGCCAGCCCTACAGAAACTAAGTAGGCACTGAAGGACATCGCCTTATGGGAGTTAGCTTGAAATGATAATACTTAATGGAATCTCTAATTTCTAAGTGAAGTTAAGAATATATTATATGCTTATTCATAAACAATAAATGGGTTTGAAAATAATTACTCCTTCCTTAGTTCTTTGGGTCTCCTGAGCATGAAATACTTGAGTGGGTCCTTTAATGTCCTAGAGAGAGCATAAATCTCCATAAGTTTGGGTTCCGATTATCCAAACTATGCTTGCTTCATAAGGTTGATTGTTATAGTGCATATAATTGTTAGTTAAATATTGCTTGATTCAATCGAATGGTGTTAAGATGTGGTTATTCATTGAGCTATTTGTGCTCACACTCCAATAAACTGTTGTTTACAAGACTTTAAAGGGGAAGACCAAAACCAATGAAATGAAGCTAGATATTAGAGCTAGTTAACAATGGATTGGAAAGAACATTTGTTATTGTAATGGAGCTTTAAGAGACTAATGTTTGTAATAGCTTGAGCAATTATATTGTAGTCTTTTGAAGATCTTATGCTATAAAACGTAATGTGGAAGTATTTTGAAGACAAATGTTGTAAAGTTATGATATAATGATTAAGAACTTTTGAAAAGTTATTCTTATTTCTGAATTATATGTATGCAATGTCTTTCTTGTTCTAATCAACCTCTGATCCTATTTTCAATGTCTGCACTATGGTGTACTCTTGTAACTCCACATTCATGTGTCTTTCTGAAAGTCTGAAATGGAACAAAATAAATATCTATGACTTCAGTTGTTACATGATATATGAATACTATTAGGGTATCCTTTGGGGGTGTGACAAGTTTAGTAGAGATAAATGTATAGTTTCACACATTTATTAAGTAGATACTCTATCGTCTACCACCATCCACAACAGAGGACACGAATACGCTCTGGTCCTTGCCACTTCCATATCTTTTGCAAAATGCTATATAAAGTATATTTGGAACTTTCATTGAGTAGTTTATACGTACTCTTTGTATTGAAATTCCCACTTTTATTAAGCATGCACAGGGCACATTAATAGAGCATCTCAAATCAAGTGGAGGAATGCTACAAATGGTTCTCACAATCTCAATCGGATGAAATTGATTCAATTGATCAACATCTTAAGTACCACTGTTTAAGATAAATTTGCTTACCTTAGCATTAGTCTCTTATAAGGATAATGGGAGGATGACAAAACTTTGAAGGCAAGTGTAGTTCTCTACTTAGCTGTCAAGGTAGAAATTCACAAGAGTATTTCTATAAATACGAAGCATTTACGTATGCATAACTCCACTTTTATTCCTGCCCCCTTCTCATGGGGGTTTCTATTAGTCAATTTTAAAGGTAATTCAATCTTCTCATTAGGGTTTCTATTTTACAATTAGCGTCCAAACTTAAAGTTTGATGATATGAGTTACTTTAACTTAATGTAACATTGGGAATTCTTTTCTTTAAATATGGTATTTCAAACTTGGAAAAACATTGCTTAAATATATAGTCCCTTAAAATATATATTTATATCTTTTATAGTCTTAAGATTGCTTTAGTATTTTCCTCATATCATATCATAAATTTTACTTTTTGTATGCACATGTTTTATAATGTTCTTTTGAACTTTTTGTTGATAACAACATGTTTCAATTCCTATCAACATTGATAATCCAAAATTTAGATTATAAATTAATAATTGGCTTCATTTCTCATCAATACCAATTCTATTTAATAATACACAAGTGGATGTTGTACCCACGCTGCGTGTGCCAAATTAATAGTATCTACGAAAAAACTTAAATTTTTTTATCGTAAAATATTAATTTTCAATGGTAATTTTTTTATTTTCACTTTAATGCTATTACTTTTCTAATTTCACAATAAAATGCAAATTTTTAAATGTGAAAAAATAAGGAAAGTAGTTATGGTTTGAAAGAGGATCAGGAGGGAGTAGTTTATATTTTGAAAAAGAAGTCGCAAAACCATGATAACTAAATTACATGTAAATAAAAAAAAAATTATTTGAAAATGGATTAGGAGGGAGTAGTTTATATTGTGAAAAAGAAGTTATAAAACCATGATAACTAAATTATATTTAAATAATAAAAAAATTTAAAAGTCTAAAGCCACCAAATAGGTGCTTTGGGCTTTAATAATATAGATTATATTAAAAGTTTTGACCTTTGTTGCTAGTGCTGAATTGTTGGTAGAATTGGGGTATGGGAGTATTGTGGACCTACAAACATAGAAACTTGATTAGTGATGCATTGATGGATTGTCTAGTGTAGCCACTTCGATGCTTAAATTAGCTGTGGGTTCTTGGAAGTGCTCAAAAAGGAGAATAAATTATACTAGAACTAAAGTATAGAAAAATAAGATCCTTTGACCTCTCATTTGAAGGTTCTCTATATGAGGTGGCTACAATAGGATTCAGGGGAACACAAGATTTAGGGAAACATAGGATATCTTCATTCCATGTGGTATTAACTAGCTTGATCCACGTAGCATAACAATATTAGATGCAGAACGAGAATGTACTGGAAGTAAGGGACGAAGATTTCAAATACAGAGGGTGGCAAGTGGCTTGAAATGCCAAGGAGATATAAGATGTTAGATCGTTATGGGCCTATCCTTGAGATTAAGGGTCGCGATCGGTTTGACCTCATCACCATGGGCCTCTGTTCGAGCACCTGTGATCAAGGTTGAGAGCTTTGACTTTATGAGAGGGAGCCTTGATTATATGTAGAAGTTTGGGTTGCCATGGGACTTAGTCATGAGGTTGGAGGCATCTCACCCCCTACCCTCTAAGGCCTTCGTGTGTTGGGCCTTTTAGGGGTTGACTGTTAGTGTTGGAACTTGTTATATTATTGCTTCAGCCCAATAGGTTTTAGTGAAAAATCTCCTATCAATGACCCTTTTTTTTTTTATCTTACTTGAATTATCTTAATTAAATTACTAAAACTTTCTTTTTATCATTATCAATGCATTTCAATTTACATAAATACGGTTAATATAACTGTGATTTCCATTTAATCCTAATGGAAAGAAACACTATGCCATCACTAGGAATTTCTTTAAACTCTCATTATAAATGATTTTTCCTATACTTTTGTCCACATTTCATACAAATTATAGTGAAGAAGAAATTTAAATTTATTTTTATGTATCTACTCCATTAAAAGTAAAATATATAATGATTTTTCGGGAATTATTGAACAATTAATTAACCTTTGAAATTAAATTAGATTTAAATATAATTAAAAATATTGATGTTGATTTATAACATATATTATTCTAAGAAATTATTTAATAATATTGATATGACTAATGATATTGATGTTATACCCTAAATGGTACCCTAGATGTGGCAGTCCACCACATACGATATTAAAGCTTACCTCTTGAAGTCATGTGAAAGCATCACAACAATAAGAGACACAAGTGGGATGTGTAGTTCGAGAAAGAAAATATAACATACAAGAATCTAGATAAACAAATAACTTCAAAATTATAAAAATGTGGTCTTTACATCATCTTGGGGGCATTCCCCCGATATATCTCTAATCTTCAAAATATAGTCTTAATCTTGTATTAAAACGAACTAAAATCAAAAAAGATTTTAAAAGAAATCTATTCATAGATCTTCAAAAAGATTCCCTCAAAAACTTTCCAACAGCATAATCTCACTGGATATATGGAGATTTCGGTATAAGAGAAATTGGTCCTACGTGAATAAAAACCTATTAGGGTATAAGCTCAACTAACTCAGTGAGAATATTCTCAAATTAACATATTTGTATCAAGAAAATTAAACAAGTTATTAAACAGGCATATGAATATATCAAACACATGAGTAAATAATACATCTGATCACATGAAATCATATATAAGAATGGATCTACGCCTTCCATTCAGGATAAGGTGTTTCAGTATAATGCCTTAAAATTTAATTAAGGTATTACTGCCACATATAATACTTTATGTATACAAACTCATGCTTCCTAGAATTATATGTTTATTGTAAGTATTTGCTACTCATTTTTAAATTATGAAATCATTAAATTAAATTCTAAAAGCCACTGGATTTATAATTCACATTATTAAACATTATAAAACATTTCATTATCTACTCTCATGAATAGCCCCACATCCATAAAACAAAATATATCATCAGGTATCTCATATACCCTTTTATGATGGTATTCAAAACTTTAAAAGCTTCTTTTACAAAACATGGGCTTTATCAAGCCCCTTAAAAGAATATTACAATTTAAAATATAAATCTATCTCTTAAAACAAATAAAAACAAAATAGAAATACAAAAGAAATCCACGGTCCTAACCCACTTCACTCATCCAACATTGCCCAAAACCTGAGCCAAGCACCACCATCAATCATCATCAACAACAACAATATCATCATCATCAACATCATCCACTTGATGATCATCAAATCATCAACATCCTCAACACTTGGAGAAAGAATAACAACATCATTAATGAGCTGAAGCTCAGTACACAGTAACACAATCACACATGGAGTGACACACGAGCTTAACTAAATGCAATGCATAAACCAATAAGTTATTATTTTTTCTTTAAAGTAAATAAATCAACACTGGAGCACTCAAACTTTGAAATAATCTAGGATCCCTGGCCTACCACCATAGCAATGGAGGAGCACATCGATAGCCCCTGCTGGCGGCTATCCTAAGGTAGGATTATAAGGGTCCTGAGTAATTGTAGCTAATTAGGGAGTTGATATAAGTAACCTGAATACTTATATCTCTAATATAACCGATAAAGAAAAGTAATCTCATATAGGGTTTACAACCGTTATCAACTTTACTTACCTTAATCAATAATATCACTAGTTCAATCGTCTCCATAAACGTGAACTAAATTATATTATATCCTTTTAAGAATAAGTAAATGTTACAACGATATGATACTCCTTATCAATTACTCGTCGAGCCACTAAGAATGGTCATTGCATCATGACGAGTAGCCTAAGTACCTAAACTACCGTGTCCATTCATACCAGGTGCCGCTCCTTAAACTAGATTCATCGGCAAAAGCACAACCATCACTCATCATTTATTAAGTTGAGTTTAAGTTTTAATTCATTTTAGGATGTGTATCCTAACAACCAACACGCAAGTTACTGCGTACCTTATATTTGTAATCCAAATAAAGACTCAAATGCCATATTAGAAGACAATCCAAAAGATTCGGAATCTAAACCCAAACATCTATTTAAGAGAATTATACTCTATAAGAAACTAAATTAATCATCTGTTCACTCCAAGTTCATTTTAGAACTTATTTGATCAGACACAATTAGGAACCCCGCTATGGCTACGAAGATTATCCTGCCAAAATACAGATAATTCTCTTTTGTCTATGAAAGTATTTCTTTTTACTTTGAATATAGTATTTTATTACAAAAGTAATCAACAAAGCATTCATTTTCAAAACCATTCATTTCCTAAGTAAATAGGCATTTGAAACAACATATTCCCTATGTTATACTAAGGTTATCTTAACATATCATTCTAATCCAATTATTAGCTATTAAACTCATTTTAACTTAATCCTAGCCAAATTGATTAGAATTAATCATTTGATCCAACTACTAAGCTAAGATAATTAAACTCAATCAATCTAATCCATTTTAACTTATTCAAGCCCCATTTAGTCATGTTAGACAAAGATTATTAACTAATTCATTTTAAACTAAGATTCTTATTAACTTAAGTCTATTTTAGCTTAATCTTGACTAAATAGATTAAACTTAATCAATCTAATTTATTTTAGTTCATTCAAGTTCATTAAGTTAAGTCGAACTTAGATTATTAACTAAATTCATTTTATATCCAACTCCATGTGAAATCAAATTATCCATTAAATCTATAAACTCACTAAACTCATACGTAATTATATCATTTAACAAGTATAATATATGAAATATCATTTATCTATCTCATTTTAGCCCAAAAAGATTCATTTTATACTTAACTAGACACTTTTAACTAGTAATATAAGTTTTCAACTTTGTTTGAAAAATATAGCAGCTGGAAAGAATTAAAATTTCGGTCTTGATATTTTTTGAATTTGCAAAAACTTAAAGCATGAAAGTTGTAGATCTATTTTTAATCTTTCTGTAGTATTTTAAATCACCTCAATTCGAGGTTGGATGAAAAAATGATGATTAAAACATGAAATAGCGTCGTAGTAGGGAAAATCAAACGAGGCCGCATAAAAGGCCGTTTTAACCTAAGGATTTCACTAAAAAAATTATCTGAGAGGGTAAACCCCTCCAAACAAACCATTTCTAAAGCCATTTACTCCATCCCCCCACCTCCCCTCACCCCCACCACAAAATAAAATAAAATACTAGCCATTTGGACCCTAGTGATTTGTATAAAAAGCTTCAAACTCATAATACCCGTTCATAGGGGCCGTTTGGCCCATACACCCCTTTAAACGGGCTGTTTGACATGGTGTTTGGGCTGTAATGAGTTCCCCTATTTTAAAATTCATTTTTTCTTCACATTTCACCCATCCAACTATACCCTAAACTCCATACAAATATCATACTACATACTATATGCACTTAATAACTCAAAACACATATGAACTTCATTCAACAACATCAAACACCATCAATTCCTCCATCAAACCCCACAACTACTATTCATCATCTTCTTCATCCACTCAACATACAACAAACATCAAAGTAACATATTCTAACATAAATAACAAATTAAAATAAAGGAAAAATAAAACTTATCTCTTTTAGGAAACTCTAAGTTCTTGATTTGTCTTTATCTTTACTTTTCTCAAGTTCTTGAAGCTTGTGAATGCATGATTTCCATCCTAGAACTTGTTTCCCACTTCATTTTTCTGTTTAATCTTGTTTAGATTTAAGTTTTAGTGTGGAAATTTGAAAGAAATAAAGAGAGAAATAGAGGAAGAAGAAAGAAAGAGAGAAAACATAAAAAAGAAGAAGAGGAAGAAAATGAGGATGGCAACCAAGGAAAAAAATCAAAAGGAAAAAGGGGATAAAAGGATAAGGTTTAAGGATTTTTATTATAGGGCTTACATTTTTCATATCATTATTTATAATATCAAAACTAGTTAGAAAATAATTTGAGAACATATATATTAAAAATTTATAACTTGATATAAAAACATGATTCAAAAGTATAATCTGTGAAAATTTGATATTTAACTAAAGTTTGGGTTTAAAACTGATATTTTTAAACAAGTAGTTGATTTCGAAAATTATTAAGATTTTACAAAATGAAAGAATACTAAAGTTTAAGGGTTTAGGAGTTTTCAAAACATTTGAAATATTTGTTTTGAGAATTAAGGAATTGAAATTGAAGAATAAGGAGTTTACTAAAATGAAAGATTTGAGTAGAAATTGGATAGTTTGATTTATAAAATTGATAGAAGAAGAAATAAATATTTAAAATCTCAAATCTCAATTTAACCTATATACTAATTTAATTATATCAAATTATCTATTTCGTTCGCTATTGTTTACTCATTTTATTTATTTAAACTATCTAACCATGTTCAAAATTAACCATCTATTATATTATTCAATTAAACCATCTCTAAATTAACTAAGTGAGGGTTTGAGGTATTTCATTAAGGCTCTTTAAAACCTGCTTTATAATCCCATCATGTAGTTCTTTGGACTCCTACTTGCTCCACCTTGAAATAGTTCTTTCGGCTCCTGTTCGTCTATCCTTAAATAGTTTTTTTGGGCTCCTATTCGCTCATACTTGTAATCTTGTGGGTCTCTACAAATCCCACTATTATGCTCTTGTCCCATCTATGGCATAGTGGCTAATGCAATGTAACCCACTTCATATTATGTATGAATCAATTAATATAATTCTTGATATGTGATTAAAGTAATTTAAAGGATAATAGAATTTGCAGACACTCCATTATGATAATAAAACATGAATTTAATTAACAACAATTCATGTCTCGATATGCTTAGTATACTTTCAACCAATATTATCATGCATATTCCATTTCTATCTTTTCCCACTCTAGTGCCTCTAGCTACAAGTACAAACAAGTACATAAAAGTATGAGATAAACTTACTTAGCCATTTTTGCTAAAATCCTTTATTCGCAATAGTCCTCCGAATACGAACCTCTAAAGCTCCATCACCTAAACGAAAGAAAATACTTGAAATGAGTATTTCCTAAAAGTTCTACTTAAACTTCTAATTTTTATTTCAATAATTTTGTCAAAATTTGAGTAAATGGAAATTTTAATTTAAAACGGCCATAACTTACTCTTTTAACTTGAAATTTCACATATTATATATCATTTTCTGCCTATTCGAAAATATCTATCTATTTCTAAAGTTATTTTTAACATCAAAAGTCGTTTGTGTCGAAACGGGTAGGTACAAAATTAATACGAAAATCCCAACCTTAAATTATAATTTCTCCAAATTTTGCTTCATCCAAAAGTCTATACCAAACACATAGATATTTATATAGTTGAAAAATCCTTTAATATAGATATGTACTCATATTATATGCATGATTCTAGTGATGTCGCCTCAATAATGATTTTTCATAAACAATTTATTTTAGAATTGAAAAATGAAGCTCACAAAATCTTTCTTCAAGTTGTTAGAAGAAAATTAAGATTTTAAGTTTGTTACTAATGAATGTCTATTAAATTTTAACCATCATTTTATATTTTCTTAACTTCATAAAAATGGATTTATTTCTTAAAAACTTGGTTCTTTAAGTTTTATACTAATTTTAGATTTTCTAAGCAAATCTTTAACCAGTGAGTTGCTCATAAACTTGACTTAGAAAATATTTGATTCTTAATGTTTTTCAATATGTGGGTGTGAGTTCTATAAACAAGTTTTTAAGAAAAAATTGCATGACAAATAATTATCAACATTAAGATTTAATAATAATTTATTTTAATATTTTGAAAAGAGAGTAATAGAACCACATAATCAAGTTTTGAAGAATCTTTTCATAATATCAACACTTAAAAAGTTTATGATAAATTTATTTAAGCTTTTGAAAAGAATGTCGTTGAATCATGATCGTAAGTTTTAATGGAAACTTTTCTTAAGGGGAATGTTAGACTAGTGATTTGGATTAAATCTTAACTTAGAAAAACTTACTTTGTTCTTAGTATTTTTTTTTCAAGATGTTGATGTATACCTTATAAATAAATTTTTAGGAAACACTGTGTAGCAAAGAATTATTAAAATTTATCAATAAACTTAGTTTATTATTCTGAAAATAGATTGTAGTTGAACCATTATCCTACGTTTTAGTGAAACTTCTTATAAGTGTTAAAATCGTGCTTCTTAGGAGTTTAGTCTTAATAAAAGAAAGAAAGTAGTTCCTTTTATTTCTTCAAAATTTTATCAAGACAACAACATTATGACCATGCATGAAGATGAACTTGTAGCTATGTAGTATGATAAAATAATTCACGTAGGGAATAAAAGACATAGAAAATTAAATAAGCATATATATAAAAATCAAGTATTGGGAAGCCTTAGCTTGCATCAAGGCTTCCCAAAACTTAGAATGTACTAGTTCAAAAAAAAAAAAAAAAGCAAGAAAATAATAAGAAAAACATGGGGGTCTTAGATTTATATCAAGGTTCTTCGAACTTAGATTATGGATAAGTCTGAAAAAAAGAAAGAAAAATAAAATATTTTGACATGATGAAAAGTTTAAGACTAGAATGACTAGTATTAATTATTTGATGAAAAGAAATAAATAAATTACAAGAACGTAAAAGCATAAATAAAAGTTAGATTAGTGGGCATTAGTCTCTAAGAATAATATATATATACATATACATATACATAATATATATAAAAAGTTAGATTAGTAGCATAGACAAAATAACAATATAACAACAATAATTATAAATGAACAAAGTGTGAACAAGACATGACCAATTATTATTTTCATGATTTCTTCTCTATAACTAGCTCATGGGGTTTTTAGAAATCCAAATAATAAGATGATCATGTTATGTGAACATGAAGATAAGGATGGGTTTAAAAATTTTACCTAAGATTAATGGTAGATGGAGAAGAAAAGGTGTGTTGGTTATTCTATGAAGATGGTTGTTGTATGGAGATGGGAAGAAGAGAGTGCTAGGAGAAAATTTTTGGAGAGAAAAGTTGAGAGGAAAATTTGGTAGAGTTTTGATATGTATAAGGAGATGTACGAAAGAAGTGGAGGGAGATGTTGTATTTATAAATAAATATGGAGAGAAATTGTTGTAATTAAAATTAATTGAAAAGAAAAAAAATAGATATAGATAGAGTGAGGATGGCGCCAGTTTTGGTGAGGAAGAGGGAGAGATATTGATTTGTTTTATATTTTTGTAATGAAAAGTAAATAAAGTGTAAGAAAAGTTATGTATAAAGTTTTATGAGAAAAGAAAATATAACAGATAGTTGTATAGGTTGTAAGAAGTAAGTTGTAAGAAAAAGTAGAGATAGATGGATATTAATGAATGGTAGAAATAGTACAATAAATGGTAGATTAGTAATTAAAATACCAGTAGTAAATAAAATACTTGTAAATATCCTGAATCTAATATTTTTGATCCAAAAAAATTACGAAACTGATTTTATGGATCCTTATATTATTATGAGTCTATATATGCTCTTGGATTTTTTTCAGTTTCGCGTGCTAGTACACTATTTTCAAAAACTAATCTCGTTAGGGTTTGAAACGAGCAATTTTTGGTTGATATGATATTTTTAAGTTATGTAACATCATTCCACACTATAATCTAAGGTTATCTTATTTTTATTGCTTTAGGTTTTGGTGTGCGGGATATCGGATCTAGATTCACAGAGTTGTTGTTAATCTAACTGACTTTAGGATTCGGTTTGACTTCTGTTCTATGGTTTAATCTATAAGATTAACATAAAATCTAGAGATTTACAATTGATGTATATAAAATTACAAAAAAAAAAATTTATATTAATCTTTAAGTTGTTATAAAATTTATAGGATTCGAGTGTATGGTTTTGAAAATAATTTAAGATTTAACTACTATAATTAAATTCTTTTATATAAAGACGTCAAAAAAGTTTCAAAATTTATTGTTGAATTTGAAAATTGTATAATTTAATTGCATTGATAAAAATTGTCATAAATTTTTGGAAAATTTTCAAATTTAGTAGTAGAATTTTATACAAAAATTAATTTTGGTAAATAAAATTTAGAGTAGTCAATTTAATACTATGTAAACTTTTTATACCTATTTTTACTGTCTCAATAATGTTATTTGCTCTATTCCCTAATGTTAAAGAGATAGATTATTAGCATTAGGCGGTATTAAATGAAGCGGTAAAATTTAATTATAGACTTTTTTTGCACGTCAAAAAAGAAAAACAAACAATATTATGGGAATAATAAAAATAGTTACAAAAAGTTTAAATGAATATCAATTTAACCACTAAATTAGAATTTTATATAAAGTTCAAATACCAAATTTGACAACTACTATAAGTTTTTTAATAATATTTTTCATTTAATTTATTCTTTTTTCACATATTTCTATTCATTTCTCTTATATATAATTTAAAAAATTTCTCTTTCACAATTTTTTTTTTCAATTTTCTTTCGATGATGTGTATGACTTGGATTTTTGGTTGTTTTATATTTAATTTAAGTAATATGTGATTATCACTAAAGGATGTGCATTGACATTTATTCTTTTGGCTTATCTATCGAAGGTGTATTGCAAGAATTGATCAAATATAATATGATGACGTGTGTTGTAAGTTTTTTTTTTTTTAAATATATATTGTGTAAAATAATATATATTATATATCATGTAACATTATATTTTTATTTTTATAGCATATTTTGTTATATTATATTTTAGTATGGCTTTATCTATAAAAATATGATTTAGGTATTTACATGATATATCTTTGTATTATTATTATTATATGTTTTTTCGGTTATGTCATTTTTCCTGCTTTTATCATTACAATTTTATAATTGAGGATTGGGCCAGGCCTGTTGGAGGCCCATCAGATGCGGGGAGTGGATTGAAGACGTCAAACATTGAAACAATCGTAATCCCCAAATCCTTGGTTTGCTGCTGCTGTTGTTGTTGTTGGTTCTCTTTTCTCGCTCTTTGTGTCTCTGTTTTAATTAATTAATTTTTATTTTTTTTCTTCTAAATTACAAACCCTAGAAACTAGAAGAAGAAGAAGTGGAGACAGGTTACGAAGAATAGATTAGAACTAAAAAAGATACAACCGGGGGTTCTGTAAGAAAGAGGGAAGAGCGATGGCTATGAAGCATTTGCTGAACCTGGTAGCTCGAAGGTCCAAAAGGACTGTTGTCGCTTCTTCTTCTTCCATACTACTTCATCCATAACGCAGTGGCAGAGCTTGAGATCCGCATCAACCTCCCGCCGCAGTATCACCATCACAACCCTTCACCACCCGCACCAAATGTTATGATCTATGACCGTTTGGCTGAGGCAGTCAAATCAAAGCTCAAGCAACTGGAGAATCCCGACCCTAGGTTCCTCAAATACGGCCCACACCCAACCTTGCCGACCACACCCGGATCCTCTCCGCTCCCCTCACCCGCGTCACCACCCTCCCCAGTGGCCTCCGCGTCGCCACCGAGTCCAACCTCGCCGCCAAGACTGCCACCGTCGGTGTCTGGATCGATGCTGGATCTCGATTTGAGACTCATGACACCAATGGAACCGCCCATTTCCTTGAACACATGATTTTCAAGGGTAAAATGCTTTCCAATTAGCTTTAAAATAAGTGGATGCTAAATAACTGGTGTTTTTTAAAATTAAAACGAAAAAAAAAATTGATTAGATTTTTGATTAATTAGGAAAATAGTTGAATAGGATATAATAGAATTAAGGAGAGAAAAAATAGTGTGTTTGTGTGTGTGTGTATAGTTACTCGTATATACTAAATATATATTGTTTGTAATACTAAATAATTACAAATACAGGTACTGAGAGGCGAAATGCAAGGGAATTAGAAGAAGAGATAGAGAACATGGGAGGGCATTTGAATGCCTACACCTCCAGGGAGCAGACCACTTACTACGCTAAAGTAATGGATAAGGATGTCAACAAGGCCCTCGACATTTTGGCAGATATCTTGCAAAACTCCCGATTCGATGACAACCGGATTAATCGTGAGCGCGATGTCATCCTCCGCGAAATGGAAGAGGTCTAATCAAAAATCTTATTTTCATAGCATTCCGTTAGGCAATGAAAGCTGACTTGAACTTGTATTCGTTTTTTTTATTAAAGGTTGAGGGTCAAACCGAGGAGGTCATTTTTGATCATCTCCATGCAACAGCATTCCAGTACACTCCTTTAGGAAGAACTATCCTTGGACCTGCTCAGAACATCAAGACCATCACAAAGAACCATCTTCAGAGTTATATCCAGACTCACTATACTGCTCCTCGCATGGTATTGGTTTTTTTCTTTTCTTCTTGCTTCATACTACACACATCACAACTGCCTTTTTCTACCAGAAAGTAAATTTATTTATTTTCATTAGGTTATAGCTGCTTCTGGAGCTGTAAAACATGAGGATATTGTTGAGCAAGTAAAGAAGTTGTTCACAAAGCTATCATCTGATCCAACCACTGCATCCCAGCTCGTTGCTAAAGAACCAGCTATTTTTACTGGCTCCGAGGTGTGGAATGAACTTCTTGACCATAACACTAGCTTGAGTGGTAACTTTTTTCCCAAATCAAGCTAATCACTCACTTTATCCAATATGGTAACAGGTTAGGATTATCGATGATGATATTCCTCTAGCACAGTTTGCTGTTGCTTTCAGCGGGGCATCATGGACGGATCCGGATTCCATTGCGCTAATGGTGATGCAGGCCATGTTAGGCTCATATAACAAAATGCTGGAGGTGGAAAGCACATGGGGTAAATCCATTTGTGTTACTTAATCTGCGTTTTTTTTTTCCTATTATTGTCGGGACTTACCGAGTCTTGCAAAATATGTGCCAAACAGCTCTGAGTTGGTTCAAAGGGTTGGAATCAATGAAATAGCTGAAAGTATGATGGCTTTCAATACCAACTACAAAGATACTGGTCTCTTTGGTGTTTATGCTGTGGCTAAGGTGATGTATTGCCTATCTACCTTCATCAGTTTGTTCTGTGTTATGAATTTCATTGGCATGTCTCTTCACAGACATCTGATAAATGTCATTGGCATGACAAACTTCTTTTGATCAGTCCTGATAAAATCATTTGTTGGGATTGGCAAATTCATTTGTGGACCCCATTATTTGAAGTAATCCGTTTTATAGAACTGCGAGCGAAGAAAAAGAAAAAGAAAAAAAAAAAAGGGAGGTCCTTTTCTGTTAAGAAGCTGGTATTCATGTGTTCATTTTAATAAACTTTGAAAGCTTCTAAACTCGATTCAAATGAAAATTTTGTATTGATGTTTGTCTTATTTCATTCCTTCAGCCTGATTGCTTAGACGATTTGGCCTATGCTATTATGTACGAGACAACCAAGTTGGCTTATCGTGTTTCAGAAGCTGATGTTACTCGAGCTAGGAACCAGGTTTGAATTGCTGGTGGTTCTGTACTTTCTTTCTCTCTTCGAGGTTCAGACTTGCCTATATGGGCTTAAAATGTTTATAAATACTTCATTTTACTGAAAGTTTCTGGTGGAAGTAAACATATTTTTGACAAATTATATCATTTTGCGAGCATTTCCCTTTTCAAGGAGATTCTGTTTGTAATGATTTGCTATGTTTTGTCTAACTTGCATATTCTAATTTGTTAGGATATCTTAGGCCTTATCTAATCTAATAGCTAAGTTCACAAGTGCAATAGACTTTGAAAGATTGAACTTCAAGCTAACATTAAAGTTCATCCCCACTTATTTTTGGTCAGGGTGGAGGTGGAGCACTGCTCATACTTTTTAACCAGGAAAGATTTGGTCAATTGCGTCAGATAGCATATAAGCTTAATCAACATTCAGCAACATGAATCACAGATTATATTGATTATTTATGGGTCTTACTGGGATAATAATTTTGTGGCATGTGTAATGGTGCTATAGGATTTATCTAGCTGTATGCTTGTAGAAGAAGAGGCTACTTTTTATGCAGACTACTTTTTCCCAGTGATATTGCTGTAATTAAGAGGCTCTTTGTTTGAATAACACGCACATCTTGTTAGTTTTACTCTTTTGAGCTAATTAATCATCTTAACAAGCTACTGCTATATGTGAGAGAATGATGTATATTAAGGATTTTTATTATCTCCAGTGCCATGATGTGTTATTTTTGTGCTCTATTGCAGTTAAAATCTTCTCTTCTTCTCCATATAGATGGAACTAGCCCTGTAGCAGAAGATATTGGACGTCAGGTAAGATGTTTTTGTTTGTGATGTCAAAATTGAATTGTGTGTGGCCAATTCTCGAAAGTCACTCTCCTTGAAGTATCTTCATTATGTGCAAGCTTGAGTTGTGCCATTTTACCCTTTCAAATCTTCTTAGATATAGGATGGTAGATAAAAGTTGGTGCTAAGATGCCTAAAAAATGGTAATTGAATGTTCCATCATATATTTATTGGGCAATTGTTTTATGGACACATGTTATGACTAAAAAAGATTTAAATGGAAATGGGGGATTGAAATATTGATCATATTCGTTATAACATGAAAAGATACACATTGCATAGCAAATTGCTTTTCAAACACAAAGCTTAGAGCTCTTAATAGGAACCAATGAATTGAAATATTGAAATATATAATACAGGCTGATGGTAATTCTACTGCGGTACTATACTATTCATTGTAACTAGCTAGAGCTAGCTAGTTCCTCTATTATATATATTATGTCTTTTACCAAGCAAGTACATAAATTATTTTGATGATTAATATGTTATGCATTGACGATATGCTGTTGCAAATTAAAAAGTAATCCTCCCATTATTTGTTTGTGTATTATTTAATACCTTGTATCGATAAATTCTTATTGAAAAATTTTGTCCAAGGTTTTCAATTTTTTATTTTCAATGGAAATCAATATTTTTGATCTCTAGGGTTGTAAACAAATCAAGTCGAGCCGAGCTTTTGAAGGGTGAAGCTTGGTTTATTTAACAAATTAATGATCTTGAGCTAAGCAGACATTTAATGAGCTTGAAAAATATAAGCTTGAGCAGAGATTGTCTCCTAGGCTCGTTTGCACAAATAATTTATATATAATTATATTTATAATATTGTATTAATATATTATACAAATAAAAAATAATATTATAAAAAATTATTTTTTCACAAGCCTATTTGCAACCTACTTGCAAGCTTGGCTTGCTAACCAGCCTGCAAGCCTGAAGAAAAGCTGGTCTTGGCTTGTTTTAACTAATGGAGCTTCATTTTGAGTTCGAACTTAACTCGTTTACTAAATAAGTTTTGAGCATGATGGCTCAGCTCGTTTGGCAGCTTTATTGATCACATACCATTTTTATATAGCTAACAACTATAATGTAGTGAAAGTCTCATTATAAAACCATCTCATGGATAAGGGTGATTGACAGACCTTTAGGGCTTAAGGCTTGGGAATTGCGTTTTCTGTCTTAAGAACATTTGTAGCAAAAATTTGTGAACTCATAACATTAGTGTGATTTTTTTTTTTTTTTTTGGGGGGGGGGGGGGGGGGGGGGGGTGGTGGGGTTTTTATAGCTAGTCTTTCCTGCTAATCTTTGCAAATTTTGCTCAGTTATAATAATGTCGTGGTTTGGCAACACTTGCAGCTGTTAACATATGGCCGAAGAATCCCGTTTGCTGAATTGTTTGCACGGATTGATGCTGTTGATGCAAGCACTGTTAAAAGAGTTGCCAATAGGTTTATATATGATCGGGATGAATCATTTTAACTTTTTTAAGGTAGGTTGCGGTCTAATTATTTTATGGCATTTGGACTGGACTGGACTGTTGAAGCAATCTGTCATGTAATTGGATGAGATAAAATCTGTTGATCAAATTCAAGCTATCACTTTCTTTATTTAATACCGTTACCACCAACCCCACCCCTACATTCATTACTAGTTGCTACTGGCACCAGATCAACATCACTACCAACACCCACCGCCACTGCAACTATAAACTATAGTTTGGAAAATTGAAAATTCTGATGTTGTATTTGTTACACTGTTAGAATTTACTGCAAATTTTGTGCCGTTCACTTTAACTTTATATTTTTTCTTTTAAAAAGAGACTTTTTTTTTTACTGTTTGCAGGATGTTGCAATTGCTGCCATGGGTCCAATTCAAGGTTTGCCTGACTACAACTGGTTCAGACGCAGGACCTATTGGAACCGATACTAGTTGTTTCTCTTTTTTGACAGACCTTTTCATTCCCAATCCCAATCCCAATGGACAATCAATTATCGTGTTTCCTAAATCCTACAGCTCCCATATCTGAAGTGTTACCTGGAGCTCAATTTTTTTTTTCCTTTGGCCATTTGTTTTAGATTATTGCTGGCTGTACCATTTTCCATTTCAAAATAAAAAAAAGAATGGTCCTATATTCTTTCTTGGCCCTGGTCCTGTACTTAAATGCTCCACACGCTCACTTGCCCACTTTGATTAGGTGGGCGAGGGGGCTTGCTTTCTTTTTCATTTTTAAAAATGAAATACGACGCAACTCCACGTTCTATCCTTGAACTTAGCAGGTTGATGTTGCACTTGCACTAACTCGCAAATGATTGGATTATACGTATACTAGCGATGGAGACATTTTGCAATGCATGTGCAAAGTTTAAAAAAGTATTAAATGATTCAAATATTAATAACAAAAATTTATTCAATGTAATTGAAATGAAGATTTTTAGGTGTGTGTGGATAGATGGAGTTTTAACAATAAACGCACCCATAGCTAGTTAATATAAATATAAATTGCATAAAATGGTTGTTTTTCAATTGGCAATTGTTTTTATAATTGAATAAATTTGCAATTTGGAGAGATTTAGTAGATATTTTTAGCCATTATTTAAAAAGTTAAATATAGTGTAAAAGACTTATTTATTTAAAGGAAGATTATATTAAAACATTTATTTTGCTATCCATTATGTCAATTTATTTCAGTAGGTATACGTATCTATGTATTGTGTAAAACATAATTTTATTTGAAAATTCTAATAAAAAATTAGATTACCTAACTTGGTATTTGTCGGCTAATATTTTGCAAAAGACTATAAACCTTCCGTCTATAAAATGATGACATTGAATGATAATATTATATCATAATCAAATAAGTTGGAAATGATTTTAACATGAACATCATGATCCGAGCTAAACTCATTCGCTAAATAGTTTATTTACCCGCAACAATGTTAGGATTTGTTTATAAAGTAAGAGACATAACCATAAAATAAATAAATATTGTATATTAAAGACTTGAATAACATACACAATAAACTTGTCATTAAAAAAATGACAAAACACTAGAAAACGTAAATTATAACAAACACAATTCTAAAAGCTTGCAAAAGTGATTCAATATATCACAACATAAGTTTTTTAAATATGTATACTTGGAAAATGAAAATCAAGAACACTAATCAAATTGAATCATTAAATTCTTATTGAATTACAAATCAATTGGCATTAGCGTTTTAATTTTACATTTACTTTGTACTCATATGGAGCAAATAAATAATTGCATGCATTAATGCCAATATTATTTTATCTAACAATATTGCTATTGATCTTAAAGGTCCTTAATAGCGGAGAAAGAAAATAGACAATGGAACGAAACATCAATAAAGCCATATTTGTTAACATGAATTAGTATAATAATCGAGACAATGATGGATAAAAATGAGAAGAAGTATATATTGGACAAAACAACATTAAAAAAAAAAAAAAAGGCCTCCAGAAATTAAGGATGTCATGTTGCCATTGCAAGAATAATTCAATGTGAAAGTTAAAATGCTAATTAGGCCCCTTTTTCAGTCCACTTGAGATTTTCTTATGTAAGTTCGAACTTTTACTCTTTTAGTTCCATACATTGTGATTATATCCACTTAATTTTTTTGCCACCTCATGCTAATAACAGAAGAAGAAAGAATTTGTATACTTAAGGTGGCATTACGGTGAAATGAAAGTAAGTGGCTATCATCACATTGTACAAAATTAGAAGCTCAAGTTGACATAAGAAAAAAAACTTAATATAAACTAGCATTTTGAATCCCAACTGATTATTTTTACTTTAAATATAATAACAAAAATGCCTTTGAGTCTATAATTCATAATGAACAATTTTTATACTATTTAGTGTCTCACAAAGCTTCTCTAAATCTCCTTTGAATTCTTGCCATAATCAATTTGGTAAGTTCACTCTACTAAGCTGATGTTTGGATATATAGTCAACTTCAAAAAATGAAAAAGAAAAGATACAAAGGTCAAATAATAAGAAGTGATTTTGCTAAAAAACATATATAAGGAGAAAGAAAAAAAAAAAAACCACATAATGAATGAAAATAATATGCTTAACATTATAAAGTGGGCACGGATCGTTTGGTTCAATTTTTTCTAAAACCAAACCAAATAATAATTTATGTTTGGTTTTTTTTTCCCATCCCAAACCAAACAATTAAGTAATTGTTTGATTCAGATTAGAAATTTTCTAAACCATTAAATAACAATTTGGTTCGGTTTTGATTACGGATAAATCAAAGTTTTAACTAAAATTTTCTTTATTTAGTTTTTTTTATTTTTTTAGACATTTAAATATTTATATCACTTTACAAGATTTATATTACAAACCACGATAAACTTTATTAATTCATCATACTTTTAATCTATAGTTCTCTATAAAATCAGTTACCGCTAATAAAATATTCACTAACCAATACATAGTAAGTCGTAGTTTATAATTTTAATAGAACCATCAAGTCAATTATCTATCAATAAATTTAGTCAAAATAAACAATCATCTATCAACAAAATTCATCAACGAATAAAATGATCCACTGAAAAAATACATTAAACAGTTAATATATAATAAGATTTTATACCTAAATAAATAAATTTCATACTTTATAAAATTAAAAAATATTAAAAAAATAGTTCATCATTAATAAAAATATATATATCATGAGTGTCACACCCGTAGGTACCTAAATGTGGTAGTTCGCTATACATAATATTAAAGTCTAGGAATGACTTCCTTAGTCATATAAAGGCTTTCATATCATACATAAGGCATACAACACAACAAAGGAATGCATCGGAATAGAGCAACTTATGTAAATGACAATTTAGATAACAAGGTAAGAGAAATATAGATCATTAATCATACATAAGGTCAAATTCTAGAGACACACCCTCACTAATGTCTTCAAATCTTATATATATATATATATATATATATATTTCCTAGTGATTTTCAAAATATTAACATATCATATATTACTCATAAAGAATTTTTCAAGAATGTAAATTCATCCGATGCTCCTACTTCTTTCATAAAAGCTCAAAAAAATCCACCAATAGTTTCCTTAATGTCCCGATTCTCAAATGGAGCTACAAGTATACCTGAATCAACAAAATTCTATTGGGTAAGCTTAAACATGCTTAGTGAGATATTTTCCGTCATTCGCACTGACAATCATAAATACACAAGTTAGTTAGTTAAGCATATGCTATGCTTATGCAACAATCACATGAAAATCACACATATGTATATTTATCAGGAACCTATACGTAGAATGGATTTACACCATTTATATCAAAGGTTAGAGAATTATTGATGAAGGTCCTTGTGGTCTTCTACTACTAATTCCAAGGAAATTGCCCATAGCGTTCAGTTGGCATGGCTTCGAACCTAGAGTCTCATTTCTCGTGCGATGTGGATTCCCTAAGAAGGAGCATGGCCTGCGTCCCAATACGCTAGTGGCCCATCCAACTCTACGTGTAGGAGTAGCAGCCTTTTGAAATGTGAATCGATGAATGTTATGTGTGACCGTTTACTTATTAACATCGTTCTGTATTATAATTCATTAAGGGGTGATCAATCAATTTCAACACACATAGCAATCAAGTATATTAATAAATAAACATAGTTAAGCAAGCATTCTAAGGTTACGATATGCTTAGTATTTATTGAATCAAATAAGTAAGAAATACATACTTAACCCTTGAGAATCCCAAATATATGTCTATTTTTATCTTTTCTTAACACGCTAGTGTAACTACTTTACAAGCACAAACAAGGTGATGAATTTAAGAGGGAAAACTTACTCGTCCATTAGAGCAATTCCTAGTCGAAATAATCCTCCGAAAATGGTAAGTCAAACTTCTCATCACTTAAATAAAAGAAATATCCAGAATGAGTATTTCATAAAGGTTTTATTTAATTTTCTAACTCTATTTGTTTTATTCGTGTCATTGTTCTCGGCTGTAGAAATTCCAACCATGAGTCATGTCAACAGTTTTGTTAGCATGGAGTGGAGCTGAAAAAAGATCGACACGAAATTATTTCAATTGACGTTTGGTTGTATAAGGGTTGGGAAGTTAGACTTGCAAGCACGGATTCAAACACACCAAAAAAATAAAATAAATAAAAATCACAGTATAGATTTCATAGGTTTATATCTATTTTTTAATCTAATCTAATTTTATTTTATTTTACATGATTGTAATGATAATAATACTAAATGTCATAATTTTTTTTATCGATGTAAAAAATATTAAAAGTTGGATATCCTCTTTAAAATCATATTTTTGTCATTTAACTCTTTTTTCTTTTTCCAAATATATTGTGGTTATTTATAATTTTTATCCTCTAATTTTAGTGAGCATTATAACAATGATGATAATTTATCTCATTGGACAAGTTGAAGAATTTAGTAACAAAATTGTTCTATACAAATAAATATTTTATACTGAAAGGCAAAGATATGATCTGATATAAAATAAAAAGGTTTTATAGTCAACCCTAGAGTTTAATTAATTTTTATCTGTTTTGTTTTATCGGTTATGTGAATGAAGATGAAGAGACGTCATTAAAGATAAAAAGATGTTATTAGAGATGGAGACATCATTATAAATGAAGAGACATACATGATTAAAGATGAAGAGATATCATTAAAGATAAAAAGACGTCATTAAAGACAAAAGACGTCATTATTAAAGATGAATAAGAGTTATTAAAGATGAAGAGGTGTTATTAAAGATAAACAATTATTCCTTGTCTTCTATATAAACTAGGCTTTCCTCTTCTCCAAAACATAACCTTAAACTTAGAAGTTCTCTTTATGAGTGTTTATAGCCGCCAAAAGGATTCGGTAATCCAGATCAAGTAATTAAATCATCAATTCTTGCTATAGGTTTCATAGATCTATCAAGTTCTTAAGATTTTTATATTATTTTGAAGGAGAATTGAAGAATCGCTTTAGTTTGCTTGGAGATTTGAAGATTTGGTGTTTAAGGAGAATTGAGGATCAAATCCAGGTAAACGTGTAGTTATCTTTTCTTTAAGATCTACAAATTTTTAGTTTTCTTAGAGTTGTCTATTGTTTTTGAAGGAAGATTGGAGAAAACCTTAATTATCTTGTGGATCTGGATTTGGTGTTATAAAGGATTCAAAATTCAAATCTAGGTGAGTATTTTAATGTTTTTAATCCTTATGATTTCATGAAAAAATGGTAGTTATAGATTTTTGGTATATATGGTGTTGAATGAAGTTATAGGGTTTGAAGAATCTGTTGAGGAGATTGAGTTGATTGAAGGGTTTTTGTATTTTGATCAAGGAAAAAAGGTGTAGATTTATATTTATTCTGAGATTTGGGTTTTAGATGTAAATGGACTTAGGTTTATTCGATGAGATGTATTTTTGAATTTGATCTGTTCATGTTATCAGGTTTTGTTGAATTAGGATTTGTGTTATAAAAGCAGATTTGGGTAATATAGAGTACTGTTACTAGAATTTGATACAAGGGTCTTACCTTATTTGTTGTATGTGCTTGTAAGTTTAGATTTGTTTGTTGTATGTGTGTAGGGTCAGAATATTAAATCAATCTAATTCTATATGACATATTAAATTGTTTTGCTGTTTGTGATTTACTATGGTTAGTAAAGACCATGTAAAGTGTGATACTAGCCTAGCAACCTGATGATCTATGTGTGAGGTTGTCCTAAGTGGACTCGTGTATAGAAATGATTTCGATAGATTAGGTATTGACAGTATGGCCGTGAGCGCTTGGAGAATTTAATCGCTATATATATTTATATTACTTATTTTATATATTGTTTGTTTTCAGGAGTCATGAGATACTCCAGGTTTAGAATTGGACTGTAGATGGTTAAACTGTACTGTTTGCTGGTTAATTTAAAATATAATAATTTCTTTGTTACATTAAGATTAGTTACATGAAAATATATGTATGTTGTGTGGCATATGCATTTTGTATGTGGTTTGGTGTACTGGGCGTTTTAGCTCATTCTTTTATCAATTTCAGAAGGAAGTGAGGATCTAGTGATGTTTGACCTGTCAGGTTATGATATCTATATAGATGATGGGGAAGACGCTAGTGGATTGGACTATCCAACTGATTTCTAGACTTTTATGGTTCCTAAAGCTAGACTTGGAAGATTATATGAAGCTTTGAAATCTTCTCTTATAAACTTTGGTTTTTATTATAAGTTTTGTTGATATTTTTGAGACTTTTAGTTATGATGGCTTTGGTTTATGCTATTAAGATGTTTATCGTAAAATAGTTTGTTTTATGAGATAACTTAAACAGGTATCTTTTATGTGAGGATTGGAGTTTATTATAATTGCTTATACTTATAGATTAGATTGATGGTGTAATCCTCTAGATTTTATGATACAGTTTATGCTTAAATCTTAAATCAGAAGTCAACCGAAACTCTAATGTCAGTAAATCTATATAAAATTCTAGTAGACTTAGATCCGGTAATACCGCACACTTAACCCCTAAAAACAAAGAAATTGAAATAATTGTGGAATATAGTCTGCAATAATATAAAAAAAGGTTAAAAATATCATATTCGACAATTTTTAGTGTTTTTCGGATCCGAACGGAATCAGTTTTCGAAAACCATGCCCTGGAGCACCCGACGAAAAATATTTTGATAATACCAATAAACTCATAAAAATACAAGGATTTCAAAAATATCAGTTTTATAATTTTTCCGTATGTAAAAATATCATATATAGCTTAAAAACACATATTTTATTTACTATTGGTATTAATTTTTTTATCTACTATTCATAGTACTATTCTACACCATTCACTACTATTCACTTATTTCTACTTTTCTACACATATTCTTATACTTTACATACCTATTATCTACTTTTTACTTTTCCTGCACATATTCATTCACATCAAACCTTATAATTTATTACTTTTAATTAACAAAAATACAAAACAAAACAAAACTCACTCTTTCTCTCTTTCTCTCTCTTCATGTTGGCCCCCTCTCCCTTATACGCACTCATTTATTTTTTCTTTTTCAATTTATCAAATTCACACAATTTTCAAGCCTCAAAACTCTATAAATACCCCATCTTCCTCCATTTTTTGATGCATTCATTTACCATACCAAAACTCTCTCAAATTCACTCCTCAAATTCTCTCTCAAAAATCTCTCTTTTCTTTTCCTTAGTACCAATTTTTTCTATACACTTTCTACGTACAAACACTATCCAAAATCTCTATTACACTACCACTTCTATATTCCCGCTTTAGTTAAATATTCTTACTTATATATTTCAATCATTTATTTTCCATGTCATGTAACTTAGCATGACTATAGTGTTGTTTTTCAAAAACTCATATGAGTTGTAGAAGTAACAACATGTTCATGCTTTGTTCTTGCACATGCAAGAATTCCGATTTTTATTATCTTGTTATTATTATGATGTTATATTATTATTGTTGTTATTATGCTTCTAACTTAACCTTATATATATATATATAATTATCTATATGTATATTTATATATTTTAGAGCTTAAATGCTCACTAACAAGTTTATTATTATTGCTTTTCTTTTTCTTTTTTGGACTAGTCTATTTTTAGTCTCGAGATGCCTTGATGAAGCTAAGGCTCCCAATACTTAACTGGGATACCTTTATGAAGCTAAGGTTCCCAATACTTGACCTTATTATCTTGCTTATTATTATCATTTTACTTCTTATCTTTTTCCTATATTTTCATATTACATGCTCATATACATGCATCGTCATAATGATATTGTCTCAAAAAAATTTAAAATGAAAATTTTCTTTAATAGAGGAACATGAAACTAAACTCATTGTTATATAACTATTCGCTAAATAAAGGAATTTGTCATTAACAACTTAGAAATTGGATTTCTATAATTTCTTCTTAAGTTTTCCCAAAGTTTTATTAAATGACAATAAGGATAATTTTACCAAGGAAATAAAGGAAATAAACACTCTCTTTTCATGATAGATAACCTGAAGTTTAGTAGTAATAATTTGTTGTTATATAAATTTTTCATAAAAAGCTTAAGATTAAAGTCTTTCCAACTTCATAATAAAAGCCAAGAAGTAAACTACCTTTCAAGGTTAAGGTAAAATCAACTCACTAATTTATAAACCCACTTAGAAAAATGAAGATTTCCAAGTTTCTAAATAATAAACCCATTTTCAAAGAAATAAAAAGAATATTAATATAAGGAATTCAAAAACAATGGATACTATCAACAACTTAAGAAGATGAATTCTTTACAAGTAAAAATCAGTAAAGAGCTTAAAAAATCAAGGTTTAGAGATAAAAAGTATTTTTAAAGAAGTTAGGAAGTAGAGTATAAAAGGAAAAAGACTTATTTATCAAAACCATTTTTTTTAAAGGGAAAATTATATACAACACAAAATCATTATAGGTTATCAACAACTTAATAAAAATTTTGAAATTTCATTTTTGCCATAAAGCAAAATTTGTAGAAGATTAAAGTTAAAGGGAAATTTATTTGTTTTGGAAAAGAAATTGACCAAAAAAAAAAAAAAAAGAATATGCTTACTTACAATAACCTAAGAAATTATAAAGTTTTTCCAAACATTTAGAAAATAATTTGTTAAGTTTCAAGTTTTAACACCTTAAGATAAATTGTTTTATGAAAAATCATTGTTGAGACAAGACCATTAGAATTTTTGCATACAATATGAGTCTATATATATATATATATATATATATACTCAAAGGATTTTTCAATCATATACATATCTATATTTTTGCTAAAGGATGTTTGAATGAAGGTGAGTTTGGAAAATTGTTTTTCAAAGGCTGAGATTTTCATGGTAAATCTGTACCATGTCTTTTAGAGGCCCAAATGACAAGAAAATAACTTTAGAAATGAATAGATTTTTTTGAGTAGGTAGAAAACAGTATATAATATGGAAAATTCCGAGTTAAAATGAGAAAGTTATAACCATTTTAAGTTGGAATTTCACTCTATATGAATTTTGACGAACTTAGTAGATTAGAGTTGCAAGTTTAAGTAGAACTTCCAAGAAATATTCATTTCGAATATTTCTTTTGTATAGGTGATGTGGAGTTCGAACTACTTTACTCGGAGGATTACTTTGACTAAGAAGCTTTCGCTACTATGACCGAGTGAGTTTAAATTCTCATATTTGTACTTATGTATTTACTTGTAGTTTAGCAGCACTAGACTTTAGGAAAAGATAAAGCATGATAGCGCATGTGCTTTACTTATATGATTGAAATTGTGATAAGTATGTTGAGGCGGGAATTGTTAACTAATCATTGTATGATTTAGTATATGAATGATTTGTCTGCAAATTTTGTGATCACTTATAAGATGAGTAATATTATGCCATGATTACTTAAATAAAATGATTCATGCATGACACATAGTAAGTCACATTGCATCCATTACTATACCCTTGGTGGGACAAGGGCATAGTAATGAGTTCTATGACCTAAAAACATATTCCATGGCTTTGATTGCCCGTAATTAAACGGTGTGTAGGCACCTAGATTGACTACAATTTAGCGATTAGTAGGAATTTTTATAAAAACTACAAAAACATTATTTGAGAACTATGGCCTTGTTGTTCGGAACATCTAACCACTGAATGGAGAGGTAAATCCATTCAAATATATGATTCCTGGAAAATTGTATGTATTGTTTACTCACGTGATTGATTCATTTCATATGCTTGTTAAATAACTTGATTGAATATTGAATATTGAATGTTGAGTACTTGTGGAATTAATTCTCACTAAGCAAGAAGCTTAGCCCCTTATAGATACATTTTGCAGCAGTCCTATCTATGGTTGAAGCCCTGGGGTTACTTCTCTCATGTACTACCTTTTTGGCCTAAGGAGTTTTCGGAAGAAGTCAAATATTAGATGTAGACTTAGACTTCTAAGTAAATCTCCATGTAAGTATTTTGGATAGACTTTGATAGAATATATTTTGAATGGGGAATGCCCCTTTAATATTTGTAAAATCTTTATATTTCCATATTTCAGATATTGTGTTATGATTTCCATTCTTAAACTGCTATATGAATGTCTTCTTAAACAACTTATTTCAAAGTTGGTCTTCTATAATCATGAATGTATACCTTACACCCCGTATTGAAGCTTATGGGATGACTAAGGTTGTCATACTTAAGCTTTAATATTAAGTGTGGCGGACTGTACTACTTGGGGTACCCTTTGGGGCATGACTGCTCTGTAAGTAATGAGCTATCTGTCGATCCTGGATCTATCTATATAGGAGAAAGAAATGGCTATTGTCAATAGAGGCATAGGTAGATTAAAACAAGCAGATAAAACATAAGATAAAAGCATGTCTCATTACTACAGTAGAATAAAGTATATGATAACAAAGTATTACCAGCACGACTAGATTGGCCTATTACTATTCTACTACCCAACTCCTATTTGGACAACTTCGAATGTTATGCCCTGGCTGCCTACATGAATCGCATGAGTAACTTCGTGGGCTCTCTCGAATATCCATATCATTTTGGAAACGTTTTTCCCTAGGCCTATCCCTTTTTCTAATAAGTCCTGGTATAGCGTGCCATTTTGCTATGTCCAAACGAGTCCAATTGGCCTTATCGGCTGCAGGTATGAAGGAATGATGATACACCCTAAGCTGGTTGTCCCATCGGTACCACTGTGCTACGTGGGCAAAACAATCCATGTACAGTATACCTATTATTGCCATTACATGTGAGCATGAAATTCTGTATGTCTGCCACTTGTTATAGGTACATCTGCATGCTCTTAACTCCACTTTTTGTATGTGGTCCCCCTTTCTAACCATACATGGTAGGGCGCGAAGCAGTTTTAACCTCGAATATTCATTCCTGATAGTTGAAACAGGTAACTCTATGGGAAGTTGAGATGTTGTTCTATCTCTCAAACTTCGTTGCAGCATATTCGGTGAGCAACTTACCCGTACTCATTGCCTCGCTCACTTCTCTCCTTTTCTTATTAAATATAGAGTTACAATTGTAAAAAGTTTTCTTCACCAATGTTGCCATAGGTAAGGATCGAGCATTCTTTATAACTGAATTGTAACTTTCGGCCATGTTCGTTGTACCAATTCCAAATCTTACACCTTTGTCATATGATAAAGTCCACATTCACGAAGGCAAGTCGCGGAAATATTGTGACGTCCAAGGACTGCTTTGAAGTGCTGCGTTGAAGTATCTATGGAACTTTCTACTTTGGGTTTAGTAGGGTGCTCGTTTCATTATTTCCTTACATTCCTTACCTTTGGCCTTTAAATTGAAGTTGCTGGCAACATGCCAGATACACCAGCGCCAAGGCCAACCTTTAGGCCACACAATATTCTCACCTTCTACTGCATTCCTAATACCGGCATGCCGGTATGATATCAAGCAGATGTTGGATCGGTCTTTGATAATGTGTTCCAATACCTTTGCAAGGAACCAACACCATGTGTCCGCTTTCTCCTCATCCACAAAAGCATATGCCAGTGGGACTATATGATTTTCCCCATCTACTGCAACTACAATAAGCAATTTGTGCTTGTACTTGCCATATAGGAAAGTGCCATCAACTGTAATTATGGGTCTGCAATGAGTTAATCAATACGAATTAGTTAGTTGATATCAATCGTACATAAATGAATTAAATCACATTTAATGCACATACCTGCAGTACTGGAAAGCTTCTATGCAAGGACCGAATGACCAAAAAAGCTTGTTTAAGAATACATGTCTTACGGTATCTGAATCGGCGGTTCGCCACTCCAAGCTTTGTTCCTAGATTTGGCTCTGTTATTGCATTAAGTAAGTGAGGGAGCTCCACATATGAATCTTCCCAACTTCCATATACCTGCTCAATTGCTTTTCTCTTCGCCTCACGAATTCTCTTTATATGAACAAGATACCCAAACTGTTTTAAGATATTCAGTTGGAGGTCCTTACCCCTCACATCTGGAGAATTACGGATCTCTAATATGATGCTTCTAGACATGCTGGTGGAATCCAACTGAGAGTGATCCTGTCCAGTTATTTCATCCAAGCAAGTGTAGGGTCCTTTATACTTAGTGATGTGAAACCACCCACCATGTTTCTTATAACTGCCTCTGAGTCTCCATTTACAACCTCTGTTATGCGTATCAGTATATTTAACTGCCCATGATTTTGGGCCTAAGTCCACCACCTTGAAATTGTAATGGTTCATTATGTGCCACATTTTAACTGACTGTATGAGATGATCTTTTGTCTCAAATCGCATCCCAGCCTTGAATTCATCGCCGAAGCTCCAATTCTCGACACTCATTTCCTGCTCATCATCATATGCAGCATAACCACTACCAACTTCAGCATTAAAAAAGGGAACTGGTGTAAGCCCTGGAAAATTTCAATAAATAATTCCAAAATGAACTTCGAAAATAAACCTCAAAAATCACTCCAAATTAAAACCGAATTCCAACTAGTTCAAAAACATGAGCGAATCCAGAAATTTTCGAATCTTGAGAAAAATAAGAATTTTTAAAAACAAAGTAAGGACTCAACACATTTCAATTCCAAAACCACTATGTACGATAAATTCCATATTTAACTCCGACTTATAAAAATGGGTAATATAAAGCCCAAAAACAAATTATTAAAAAGCAAATAACGATTAACTTTCAAAAATATAACTCAATTCAAGAACTCCGTAAACATTAAGAGATATTAAATACTTACAAAGATGAAATGTAAAGTAAATTTCTCAAAGTAAATACGTTGTATAAACATAAAATATCAGTTTCCAAATTGGCAAAGATCTAAACCGGAAAATCACCCGAAAATCCTAACCGGAATGCAATAGCCAAAGTCTGGCAACCTAGTGCCCCTAACCCTAGAGGCCGAGGCGTAGCTAAATATGTAGAATAGCTCATAGTAATATAAGTTTGTTTAAAAATGTCAGATTAGTAAATTTTTGACCTATTTCGAACCCGTTTGGATACCAACTTCGAAAAGCATGTCCCGGGGCTCGAGATATCAAAAATATACCATTAGTACCATTAGACTCGTAATTCATGAGATTTCTAAATATATCAGTTATAAAATTTTTCGGGTTATAAAAGTTACAGTTATAATCTTTTTATCGTATTTTCATTACTATCGGTAATTAATCAGTCTTTTGCACTATTCATTTTTATTTCATTACAAAATTTGATTATTCTTATAAAACCCTATATTATTAGATAAATATTTTATATGTTATAGAAAATTTTGTTTTTCTAAAATTTAGTTTATTTCGGGTCTTTATGGGATCAAATTCTGTTTAAAACTCGATACTAAAAATAAAATAAATTAATTTAATAATTAGAAAATATTTTAAAAATATTTTTATTTTCATAAAATAATTTTTCTATAATTTTTCGGGTTATAAAAATATTATTTATAGCCCATATTCGCGTATTTTGATCATACCGGTAACATAATTGTTAAAATACTAAAATAATTCAAATAATTATTTAATTTTAATTATGAAAAATCTGCTACAAATATTTGGAATAAATTTTCCAATTTTATTTTATTTTGTTTTATTTTATTAATAAAATACTTTTACAACCTATACCTTCAAGTACACCTTACACATATCACTTTCTTTTCACTGAAATCTTTCTACACATTATCCCACAATTCATGGCAGATTTTTGACTCATTCATGGCTGCCATTGTCCTTTAATTTACTCCTATTTTGACTAAAATTAATTATATTTCAATCATTCTTCAAAAAGTTACATTACACATTAATTATACAATTCAAATTTGAGTCAAATTTCAACAAAATTCACTCTCTCTCCTCCTTGCCTTTCACGTGCAGCATGGGGCTTCTTGGCTGCCCTTGTTTTATTTTTTTTCTCTCATTTATTCAATTAAAATACTCATTTTCTCTCTCTCCTTATTTACTCACTTTCCCTCTTTCATTCTTTAGCTTTTCTCTCTCATTTTCCTCTCTTTTCTTCTTCATATTGTTCTTGTTTCCTTGAGAACACAAGCTGCCCCTATCTCTTCCATTAGCTTCCACCCATATTTCTTGAAGATTTCTAAGCAAATCTTCATCTCAAAGCCTCCATAGGTGATATAGGTAAAGTGTGATGAAGGTTTCATGCATCAAATGACCTTCCATAAGCTTAAAAGCTCAGGATGATGATGCCAATAATGAAACACTCTTTTTCTTTACTTTTATTATCTTGCATTTCAATTATTTTCTTGTTTAAAGTTGATATGTTTTGTAGATCTAACATTTTGTAGCTTTGATTTTCGTTTATGCCATAGATCTTGTTATTTAAGTTGTTATCTTTGTTATTTCTTATGATTTATGTATAGATCTATCATCCACATGTCTATCTTAGTGATTCATGCATTTAAAACTAGTTTAGAAGACTAGATCTAGTGTTTTGAGTTCATAAATGCATTAGATCTTTGTTTATGTTCATGAACAACTTGCTATAGCATGATGATGGTAGGAAAATTGGAGGAAACTCAAGATCTATTTTATTTTCAACAAAAATCAATTTTGAAAATTCGGATGAAAATGGAACCATATTAGAAAAGTTGTTTTTCAACTCCAAAATGTGTATTTTTCATTTAAAATGAAAGGCTCTTAGGATAGGATATGTAAGGAATGGATTTTCATGAGCTTAGGTAGATTTTATCAAAAGATATAACCAAAAATGAATTTTGTAAATTCGGATCCCAACCAAGACCAATTTTTAGAACCCATGTATCAACTCAAAAACTCATGTTTTATGTGAAAAATGAAGTATATAGGTAATAGATATCATTAAGCAATGATTTTTACAAGTTAAAATGAGTTTAGGCATGAGTAAGGTGTTAAACAAATAATGGAATTAAAATGAAAAATTTTGAGTTAGTGATCAATTGTCAAATTCGTAATTTGAGATGATGCATAAGTAATCACTTAGTATTTGAGCTCAAATTGCAAGTTTTATGTGTTAAATGAAGTCCTTAGGTAATTGATATAGTAAAGCCTTAAATTTTAATGCTTTAAACAAGTTTTCCCTAAAGGAATCATTCAAAAAGTGGATTTTCTAAAATTCGGATTTGTGAGTAAATCATATTGAAAAACATATTTACAAAGTGTAAAATGGAAATTTTTATGTAGAAATGAAGGTCATAAGTAATATATATAATGAAGACTCAATTTTAACAAAAAATAATTATATTTTCTGAAGTAATAAATCCAAAACAAATGGAAATGATCAAAGTTAGAAAACTAGAGTTTTCAAAAAGTAGTTATAGTTGAAGTCTTGCAAAATAAAGAGTTCCAAAATTTTCTTTTACCAAAAATCATCAAGACCATGCATACATGAAACTCATTTCATGCCATTCATGTTAGGAAATCACTCATATTGCATGTAGGGCTAATTTATATAATAAAAACATTACAAACATTTACAAAGCTATTTTTCGGAATCGGAAACAGTTACTGATCAGATCTGATCCCTCTGTTCCAAGACCTAAATGTTTTCAAAACTTAAATATAATATTAGAATTAGATAGATCTTTCTAAGTAGATAGAAATCGATATATAATTTGTGAGATTCCAAGTTAAAATGACCAAGTTATGGCCGTTTTAAGTTGGAATTCCCACTTAGGATGAGAATTACGAATTTGATAGTTCGTATAAAATCGTTTAGATTAGTTTGAGTTGAAATACTTATTAGAGCATTTCTTCCTTTTTAGGAGATCCCGAGATCGACGATTCCCTGCCACCGAATTATTATTACTAGAAGACCGATGATCCAATGGCTGAGTGAGTTTTCTCCTTGTTTTGTTACCTTGATTGTGATTGTAGTTAGTTGCATTAGAATTATAGGAACAAGATAAAAATCGATATGAATGGGGATGGGATATATGATGTGACTGTGATGAATGTATGCCAAAGAATACTAAAGCATATCGAAACCACGATTTGATTGGATAACTGCATCGTTCATATTATTTCTGTTATATGTGTGATATTGGTTGGTCACTCTAAAGAATGTATAAATATTTTTGACCTAAGCAAAAATTAAATTGTTCATGCATCTCATTGAACATATTGCATTTGGTAGCATGCTACTCCTACGCAGGTCGATCGGTATGGTCCGTTGATGCCTCGTTTGGATAACGAGCCCGGTGCCAGAGCTCATTCAGAGGTACTAAGGCGCATGTGGATGCATTCTTAGATGAGCCTCACTGAGTTGAGTGCTAAGAGCCGAGGGCTTGGGGACTAGATGCGGTCGTATAGACTCAATACCATTCCTAACCGAAGATACGGAGGGCGTAAATCCGTTCTGTGTGTGGGTTCCGGATGCCCATGCATAATTGCTTGCTCACGTGTTTATTCATGCATAGCATATGGCTGATTTTAACTTGTTTGTTATGGTACGGAACTAAGGGAATTCTCACTAAGCTAGTGTAGCTTATACCCCAATAGTTGTTTAAATGAACAGGTTATCTCAAGAATGCAAAGTGGGGATCGAATTGGTTGGAACCGGGAATGACTCCGGGATTTCGGCAAAGAATACGAATGTTTGAAGTTATCAGCTAGTTTATGACTTGTCATGTAATAGTTTATGTAGGGAAGTCTGCGGATGAATGTAATTGGAGTTGAATGATTTGTATTTTGAAGTTTAGTGATTCGTATATGAAGTATAGTGAATTGTATCGAAAGTATAGTGGATTGTATTTCCTTTACGTTGTTACTCAACCGTATCACTATAAAATGTATCATTCCGATGTGTCTCCTTTATGTGTTAGACGCCTTGTACATAGTATGAAAGTCTTCACGTGACTGAGGTGGTCATTCTTAGGCTTTAATATTGTGTACGGTGGACTGCCACGTTTAGGGTACCCTTCGGGGCGTGACAACTGGCACTGAGCTCCCTACTGCATCAATGTCAGTAGGAGCAATGAAGCGGTGCCAATCATTCCTCTTTGGTTCTACCGTGGGAGAAGCATACTGTTAAGGAAATACTTCGATATTATGATTTCTATCATCATCGTAGTTGTCACTTGATTCACTTGCCGAGGAGTCTTACATGGCATCTGTATCATGACTACCTGTCGAGGTGGGTGCACACATTTCCACCTATGCGCTGCCTATTGTTTGAAGTAGAGTGGAGTTTGAGTCTACCAACCCATTGCTTCCAATACCTCTATCATTGCCCATTTTCCCTGCAAGTGCCTATGGCAATGCATTTTCTGATATCTACACATAAACAGCCACTGACCCTTTCGTGTACACCAACATCTCCTGTGCAGCATCATCATCCGTCATTGGTATAATATCATAACGTAGCGTCCTATCTCCAATAGCTACCCTATGATATAGATCCACCCAATGTGTACACCTGTTTAACTTTAGTCTATTGCAAATGATGTCCATAATTTGCTTATACGTAAAGTTCCTACTAACATTGACTATAGCTATCGGCCGTTTATCATAACCAAAACCATTCTCCCCTTACACAATGTTGCCATAAGTGTACAGTACAAACTTCGTCTTATTCATTTCCTCACAAACCTTGCCATCTCATAAAAAAATAACTTCATTTCATGAAATTTGCGACTTTACACTTATGAATTGAACTGCCCTTTTTATTTAACATAACTCTTAATGCTACTATATATAACCTGATTTTCTAATTGTATATTGATATGGTGTATTAACTAAATCAGCAAAGGAGTGAATGATATGGGTTTATTTTTAAACTTAAAATTAATATTACTAATTTCTAACATACTTTATTTGTATGACTCTATTTGAAGTTCATTTTTCCTTTCAAGTAAAATTTTAAATGTTGATTTCTATCACTAATTTATAATCTAATTCACATAAAATTGAAATTACTAATTCCTAATAAATTATAATTTTAAATATTGATTTCTGTTATCAATTACCGGTCTCTAATAAATTATAAAGTATAAAATTTCTAATAAATTATACAAAATTTGTATCGCTTTAATTGAATTATAATTTCTAATAAATTATATAAAAATTTCTAATTTCTAATTAATTCAATTAATTTAACTTTGCGCACAACAACAAATATGCGCACATTTCACACTACCAATATTCGACAATTTAACATCGATAATACAAAAAAAAAAAGAAAAAAATTCGGAATCTTACAACATACAATATTCCCACAATACTTACAACGAATATTCAACAATGTAGCATCAATAATTTAAAAAAAATTCAAAAAATGCGGATTCATACCACAAATTGTCGCCGTCGTCACCGTTCGTCGTTGTCCTCTGTTCTCGCACCTACGCCACTCCTCTCCAACAAATTGCTTCTTTCTCAACATCGGCTAATCCAAAAACACAAGTTGATGGAGCTAATTACACTTAATCGATGACAAATTGGGAATTATAGTTAGGGTTTCAATTTGAGGCTTAGGGTTTTACAGAGAATCGCCGCGAAGAAGAAGAGGAAATGGGGAAGGAGGACTGGTGAGAATTTAGTCTCACAAACCTCGTCTTTTCAAGAGACGAGGTTAGTCACTAATGACCTCGTCTCTTCAAGAGAAGAGGTAGCAATCGACACAACCTTGTCTCTTCAAGAGACGAGGTATTAGGGAACTTGACTTCGACTCTTGAGAAGATGAGGTCAGGCACTAATGACCTTGTCTCTTGAAGAGACGATGTCAAGTTGCCTAAACTCGGGATTATTTTGATCTCGATGGTAATTTTGTAATTTTTTAAAAAACACATATTTTTTCCTTTTCCGTACAATTTTACTTTTTTAAGATGCATTTATTATGCTAACGTTGCTTTTTTGGTTTTTTCCTTTTTAACTTTTTTTTTAAATACAATAACTAATTGCATTAATTTGACTTATAATAAAATTGTTTTTAGCTAAATAAATCCTTGTGGGAAATTATTTTTAATTTATAGCACACCATTACTGATAATAATAATTACATTGTAAAAATGTTTTGATCTTGTATTAGTAAATGGCACTAATTGTATGATTTGATTTAGTAACATTGCTTTTAAATATATATATATATATATTTATCTATTTTTGCTAAAATTATACAAATTTCATATATTAAATTTGTTTTTGATAAATTAATTTTTTAAATAATTTTTTATGCCTAAATATTGTAGTGAAATTATTAACGAAAATCGTTTTACATTTATAAAATACCATGCAATAACAACTGGATACAGATGATTCTAAGATTATTTTAATAAAGGTTTGACACTTAGTCATAGGGGTAAGCCGGTATAAGATGATTTTTTGAAATAAATTTTTTATGCCTAAATATTGCGGTGAAATTATTATTGAAAATTGTTTTACATATATAAGATACTATGTAATAACAAGTGGATACAAATGATTCTAATATTAGTTTAATTAAGGTTTGACCCTTAGTCGTAGGGTGAGTGAGTACAGCATGAGTAAGGTATGAAGTATTACCTATACTTTATCTTGTAAAGTATAAGGTATTGAAATTTATATCCAGAATCTACCCTATAGTACCATATACCTACCTTGTTCCTGTTATCCTATACTTTGTAAAATGTAACGCCCTAAATTAATAACATTACAACTCGTCACGTGTCTTTCTCTTAAAAGGGACTCGTCAAGGCTATAAAATACTAAACCACAAATATAACTATCACCAAATTTCACATAAAAAGTTATTTGAATTTATCATTACTACAATTCATCTCTTAGAAACATAAACTGATATTATCTAAAAGTACTTATATACTTATCTTATAAACATCTTCAATAATAATCTAAACAAACTCTATATACTTTATATGGTCTTCAAAGATCTTTTCTCCTATTCTTCTTATCCACAATCTATTAGTCACTAGTAAGAAAGTCGAATCTACTAATGTTGTCCCCTATGGTGAACATAAAAGTCATATCTAGACAATTCTCAACCAACATCATCTTCACCTGCATTTGAAAAATAAAGGATTGAGCGAAAACGCCCAGTATGCCATACCACACACACATACGTGTGAACACACATCAAGCAAATTCATATGCATCATATGCTTATGCAACATCCATAGGTTTATTATCTTTTGTTTAATCAACAAGCAGCATAGTTTAGGACTATTCATGACTAATCCTAAACCCGGAGTAACTCATGATCCCGATAAAAACAATAGTATAGATAAATATACACATATATATATTTGCGTTCCATAATTAAGTTGGTAACGACTCCTAATCTACCGAAATCATTTCCAGCTGCAACTCCACTCGAGACATCGCTACACAAGGATCATCAGGTTGACAACGTTAGGATTACACTTCTTTCATGGTCTTTACTAATCGCAGCCAAACACAAGTAGCATATAATTTAAAAGCTTGCAAGGGTTAATTCAGTTTATATGCGTGTTTAATTCTACAAGCAGAAACAACAAACAAGATATGATCGTACCTGGATTCGCTTCCAAACTCTATTCTATCAACAGATCTTCTTAAAAGAATATAACCCTAATCTCACAAATATTCCTGATCAACAACATATCTTAATCAATTACAATTGCAACACATAATTAAACTCTATCCTTAATTTCATAATCTTACTCAAAGGCTCTATAACCCTAATCATAGATCTACGAAAAGAGGTTAACACACCTATTTCCTTTGTTTATAATTCAATGAAACCTTCAAACTCAACTTTCTCCTCAATTTTTGATTTCTCCACAATTCCTTCAATACATATATGAAATCTCTCATTAAAAATTTGATTTACAACAACAAATAAATTTCATTTAATGACAAGATTGGATGGATCCTTACTTACCTAGAACCTTGATTTCACACCTTCCTGATTGTAGAACTAAGATCTCCAAATCAACACTAATGATATAGAGAAACCCTAATTCACAAGAATCCCTGTTCACCATTGTTTATGCATTCACAAATCATCCACAGTAACATATATGATTTAATTTTCCTAAAAACTAAATATCTATGAACTATAGTTTTAGATTGATTCTTACCTTCCTTCAATTGATTGTAGAACTGCAAATCCCCAATTTCTACACTTAGGGTTTCCTTCAATTTCCACTAATGATCAACCTCCTTCATCAACAACAACGAAAATCTAAGAAAGAATCATTCTAAAACGAACTAAAGGAATAAGAGAGATCACTTACTCAATTCCTTGAAGAAATCCACCTTGGAAAGTATATGCCATGGTTTCTAAAAGTTTAGGAGAGGTTATGAGAGATAGGACAGAAGACATGACTTATTTATAGTGTGGTTTCTCGTAATGATATAGGCTGGACAAGAAGGAAGCAAAGCTAACAACTTAAAATCTTCGGGGGAGCAAATGAGCTTCAAAGCCACTTGGCCTTCTTTGGTATACCAGCAGCCTATAAAAGTACGTCAACGGCCTATATGCCGACGTAGGCCAAAATCCACAATTTTGTAAAATTTCCTCTAAGGCTCCAAGCTAGAGTTTAGGCCATCGTCCATTGTATTTAGGCCGGCAGCTTATAATTAAAGGCTGGCAGCTTAAATGTAGGCCTACTCCAAAATTGTCCGATCATTCGCACATGACTTCCTTGTGTCTAAATTCATCTAGGGTTTTGACTGAGGAATGGTGTGACAAATTTGTAGGTTAAGGGTCTATTTATAGAGGTATATTGCTTAGGAAAAACATTAGGTTCCTGTCCAATTTAAGTAGCTTATGCCGGAGGCATTGAAGCCAGTGTATACTCTGCCAAAATCCATTCTTAATCAAGTGTTTACCATGTGAACACAATACAATTATATTTAAACTTTGACCATAAAACCTTTTTGTTTAATATCTTTTGACACTTTAAACCTTCTTAATAATTCTTTTATATACTCTAGGGTTTACTATCAAATCTTCTTATTTTATATCAAATGACACTCTTGCCTTTCTTTATAATTATTTATCTTTATATTACATTTTTCCCCTCCTAAAAGAACTTTCGTCCTCGAAAGTTACCCAAATCACTATGTCATTGTTATCCATGCATCCATCAGTTATTTATAACTCCTTTTCTTCTTGTTTCTAATTCTTTACACCATATTGACTCATCTTCTTGCTTATATCTACTAGCTAGAATATAATTCCATCAACATCTCTTTAATTCTTAACTTTCACCACTCAATTTGGATTCACTTCATCCGTTACTTACAACACACCTCTTGACTATAACTTAAACTTATTAACAATATTCATCAAGAAATCTTGCCTTGACTTCATTGTATTAAATCTTCAATCCAATTCCTCGAGCGATGTTGAGAAAGCTTAAAATCTTAAGTATTATTTTAAATTTCAAAGGTCAAATCTTACATTAACTTGAAGCTCTAAATGTCACTGTGTTACTTGTACTTCTATTGATTTGACTTAGTTTTTATCCTTATTGTTCCATATAAAAAATAATTCACATCACTTGCATATCATTCATCTATTCTCAAAATACCCATTAACTAACCATTTCACTTCTAATATATTTTCTCAATCTCAAGTATATTTTGTTTCTTATATTTTTCATCAATATATACTTAAAGCTTAAAAATCAACACTTATGTCCTTAGGCAAACCTTTAAAAATCACCAAATAACTTCTTACTCATCCTTTAACATCAATACTCCTAACGTTCCAATATTTCTTGATATCTAGATTACTGATGCACTTAGTCTTGAAATTTTTTTTTTTACCATACAAATCCATTCTTTGCCTCAAGATTAAGTGATTGTTCTTCACTTAGATTCAGTATCATTCTATAACTATCAAATCTACTACTCAACAAAATTTTTTCTTTTATCTCTCAGTTCACAAATAATCATTACATCTTCTATACAATTGTATATTATACTGTAGAAAATTCTATCCAACTTATTAACATTATTTGGCCATTATACTTTATCTCTAATTACCACCATTGAAACGTCTTTAGGACGTAATCACCTTATAATCCTTCCAATAACAATCTGAAAACTCAAATCATGAAATTTAAGATTTTTCAGCCCTAACTCTAATGATCAAACCTTACATTGCTATGTTATTTCACATGATCATAGCATCTACGTATCTGTTGGTAAGTTTTATCACCCCTGTTAAACATTGTAGGCAATCCACAACTTTTATTTATTCATCGTACTTTTCCAATTGTCTTCCAAAACTTGTATTGCTTTTTATATAACAATTTATGGGTCTGTTTAGATGGTCTATTTTTCATCTGTATCTATATCTGTATCAGTATAAAAAATATATGTGTAAATATATCTGATTTGTATTTGAATTTGACCTATATTTGATTTATTTGATCTTTTCATGAGAAGTGCCAACTTTTTTTTTTATCTATATTTATTTCTTAATGAATAATTTGTTAAAACAAAGTTTGAAAAAAGTATATGTATCTGTCCATAAAGGCTAAACAAACAGGCCCTATATCTTCATATAGATTTTCTTTAAGAATCATCCCAAATTTTATCATCATAGATTCGTGTACATGTCATCACCGTTCATCATTCATAGATGTCCTACATCTTAAAATTCATTAAGATCATATTTCCTTCTTGCAATGCCTTTTCTACATGAATATTCTTATTTTCATAGGATTTAACTATTCTCTAATTTCTATTGATTATCTTAATACCTTTCCTCTATACTTCAACATGACCTTTCTCAATTATCTACATACTATATTTTCCTAGCTAACAATCCATTTGTTAATCATCTATGAGGATTTCCTGCTTCTGAATTACACCATTGGTTCCCTCTAGTTAACTCTAGTCATTCATCTCTTTTACCTTGAAACCTTTGCCTCCTTAGTACCTTTAATATTGTCATCTTAATTCAATAGTATCATTTACTTTTCTCTTATTTCATTGGTCATATTGTCTAACTTTTCATCATCATACTGATATAGGTTATCTTCACTTTTATTGATATTCACCTTAAATACACCTTCAACCATAATATGAAAATTTTCTCCACACTTACTCAAATTTTCATTTTAGTAATTGGATCCTTCTCTACTTTCTTTGGTAGTTACTATCTTGCACTTCAAACTTATACATAAACTAATCTCCATGTGGTAGACTAAAGTCCAATTCCCAAAATATGTTTATTAACTACTATTCTAGCATATATTCAACATACTCACAACATGCAGATACAATGATCCATGCACCAACACTTGATTATATTAATCCATCGGTTATATATGTCTCACTTTAATACTGGTGCTGACCTAAAAAGATTTGACTTTTCTATGTCTCATGATCTTTTGTCTTACTCAATCCTTCCTCAAGGTCTTTGCCTTATTGACCACAACTGAACAATTGGTCAAATCCATCAGATTCACATGATGCTGAATCTCATGTTCTACATTGTAATAAGCCTGCTCACCAAGTTTACATCATTTCCTTATAATTATTATTCCACATGAATCTTCATACCTTTTATAAGATTTAATGATTCTCTTATCCATATTAGTCGTTCTCAAATTTTTTTCATCTATTCTTCAATAATGATTCTTCTCATTTTATTGTCTACAGATTTATGTCCATTAAGCCACCAATTACATTTGACACTATCATCCTGTATCCAAATTCTCATGCATCTTAATTATATCACTAAACCCTTCTATTCCACTCTAAATATCCATCTTTTATCTCAAATAAAAAGATTTCTATTCAAAATCCACCCTAACTTCATTTTGCTTCATTGTCTTTGTATCATGTATACCACATTTTTTACTATATTTGAAAACTAAATTTCTAAAATTCAATCTCCATTAATGGAATTGTCCTAGCGATCACTTTAACCATATGCTTCTTTGTGTTCATTTATCGATTATTTGATCTCCCAATGAGAAAAATAGGAGACATACTCCACCTTCTTATTTTCAAGAATATCTAGGGCAACAAAATTTTCCTTAACCTCTTACATCCATAGTTGTCTCTCAAGTGGCCTCCCAGGCATTGATTCAAACTTATAGACCAAATCTATAAACTTATTCAAACTTAGGATATAGTACGCCTAGGTCTATATCCACCATTCCCACTCTTTCTTTAAGTCTTTCGTCTCATATTCTACTGCTGTCGTGTAACTACTCCCAAAAGAGTATTCACCACCTACATGAGCTGTGCAAAATTCTCTAGCACCTATTGATCTACAGGTGGGGCAGTGGTTGTCGTGAATCTTGTAATAATAGATTATAGGGTGGCTGGTTCTCATGTGGTTATCCTCTATTAACTTCCTCTTAACCATCTATGGAGGAACCAACATAAGGTATTCTCCTTCTAGTGGCATTCTAACATAGATCAACACACCACAAAGATAAAGCTAAATCCAACTTAAAAATAAAAACTCTTATATACTTAATAGGTAAAAACAAAACTAAGCTAGAAGAACACCATCTATTATTACTACACCACTCATCAATGCTCACCATTCTAAGGAGTTCATAACCTATATCCTATCAAGATCAAAATCTATTGCTCTGATATCAAATTAGCTATAACGCCCTAAATTAACAAAATTACAACTCACCACATGTCATTCTCTTAAAAGGGACAAGCTAAGGCTATAAAATACTAAACAAAAAATATAATTATCTCTAAATTTCACATAAAAAGTTATTTGAACTTATCATTACTACAATTCATCTCTTAGAAACATAAATTGATATTATCCAAAAGTACTTATATACTTATCTTATAAACATCTTCAATAATAATCTAAACAAACTCCATATACTTTATATGGTCTTCAAAGATCTTTTCTCCTATTCTTCTTTATCCACAATCTGTTAGTCACCAGTAGGAAAGTTGAATCTACTAACGTTATCTCCCATGGTCAACATAAAAGTCATATCCAGACAATTCTCAACCAACATCATCTTTACCTGCATTTGAAAAATAAAGGATTAAGCGAAAACGCCCAGTACTCCATACCACACACACATACACGTGAATACACCTCAAGCAAATTCACATGCATCATATGCTTATGCAACATTCATAGGTTTATTAATGTCTCTAAGACCATCCTATAGCAATTGTCTGAGGGATCTGTTACACTTAGCATAAACCACAGTAACATTGAAAGAAAAGGAGCCATTGGACACACTACATTGAAGATGCATGTATTGTTCATGATTAATAATGACAGAACAATTGATACAATCATGCCAAAGGATCCAGATTTTAGAATTTTTATTAAAAGCAAAATTCTTAAAATTTAACTTTCTAGCTATGTTGTCAATTTTCTCAGAATTAGTCATAGGTTCAGCTATCATGAGAGGTTGAATTCTATGAGTTTTAATAAGGCTTTTAAGCCTTTTATTGATCTACCATTAACTATACCCCTAATATCCAAAAAATCGCTTTCATGGGGAACATTCAGAAAGGCACCAAACAAAATGTTGTCACGTGCCCTAGGAGCATAAGGATGAGGACATGATGACCTACCCGGTCATAGGCAAGAGACTTATCCTTGTTCATTGGTAGATGAGAATCATCACGTGATTTGCCTTTATGTGGTATGATTGGGTCGAAATTTGAGTCATCCCCTTCTTCATCATTATCCTCTGAGACATTTGATTCCATGGGGGAATGTTGACCACTATAGACAAGTGCAGTGGGATCATTTCCCTCCACTTCATTAAAGCCTTTGGGTGTAGACAAAGATTCCTCACCATATTCTCTAACCATTAATTTAGGAGGAGTATCCTCTGCATTCAACGCACAAATGTTTAGGGTTTAGGGTCTAGGTTTTAGGGTCTGGGTTTAGGTCTAGGGTTTTAGGGTTTTAGGGTTTTCGGTTTAGGGTTTAGGGGTTAGGGTTTAGGGTTTAGGGTTTGGGGTTTAGGGTTTAGGGTATAGGGTTTTTTCAGGGTTTAGGGTTTTTTTAGGGGTTAGGGTTTTTTTAGGGTTTAAGGTTTAGGGTTAGGGTTAGGGTTTAGGGATTTTTTTTTGTATTGGCAAACCCGTACACGGGGAGGGATGCCAGCCCTAAATTTTATTAGTTGAAAAGAAGAGTACAAAGATGGGGGGGGGGGGCATAAGGCCTTACCCCATAGATACATCAATCCTGTAAAGCATGCATAAAAATAAATAAGGGAATACTATTCCCCTTACAATGAGAAACAACATGCATAAAATAAATGAGGGAGTACTACTCCCTTACAAAGAGACAAGCAACAAAAGGAAACAAAACAAACTTTTAAAACCATGACCAAAGCTAAAGGATACGAAAATCACATAAGCCATATTTATCCTTTCAGATGATGAATATCAGATTCGTATCGAGACTTGAGTTACTCCAGGAGAAAAAGGCGACCTGAGTGTCTCTCGCTTTCTTAGCTAACCAATTTGCAGCATGGTTACCTTCCCTCCATACATGAGATAAAGTGCTGTGTGTATCTTGTAGCAAACTCCTCGCCCATGAAATATCATGCCAGTTGTCCCATCTCACTTTCATAGAGGATAGCCACTTTGAGATGATTTAAGATCAGTTTCAATGTGGACCTGTTT